>CATIWF010052993.1:0-26766 GCA_949630135.1 Balakata baccata
TTTAATAATTATATTATATATAATTTAATAATTATATTATTATTTGATTAAAAAAAAGTTAAGGATATAAAGAGAAAGAATTAACTAATAGATTATTTTTGAATACTAATTCTACCAGTTTATTTTTGTAGAGATTATAATTTTTTTTCCAAATAAGTTACTTTACTAAATATATATTATTAATCAAACTATATTATTTTTACGGTCAAACTATATTAGTTTGGTGTTACCAAATAATACATAGTTTCATCAATTTTTAATCTAAAAATATAGAATTGATAACTTTATCATATAGTTTTTCATTACTTGAATTACTAGAGTTATTACAAGTTATTTTAAAAATTTTTCTCTTATCTTCCTAAGTATTAGAGTAATATATTAAAATTACTAACTACACAAACTATAATATCTATTTTATACTAAAAAAAATATATCATATATTTAAAGTTACAAAATTCAAAAATCACGTATTTATATTTTGAATTTTCTTCTAAATATTTTAACGCATTAAAAATATTCACTTAAAGTTAGGCAACAATGCGAACCACATTACCAAGTTTGTTAAAAAAACAAAAACCATCTGCTTAAAAATTACAAAAGTGAAAAATATCTGGTTTTTTGAACTTTGCCCAAGAAAGAATCGCACTGCAAATCTGCTTCGTTAGGGTTAAGCAAAAGAGGGGAAAATAATGGAGGGGTGGGATCCGAACACGAAATCGACACTGACGCAGATCCCTCTTCTGGCGACCAGAGCGGGGCCTAGGGACAGAGATGCATGGAAACAGAGGTTGAAGGAAGAGTACAAGGCTTTGATCGCCTACACTCAGATGAGCAAGTCCAATGATAACGATTGGTTCCGCATCACCGCCGCTAATCCCGAGGGAACTCGCTGGACAGGCAAGTGCTGGTATGTCCACAACCTCCTTAAGTACGAGTTTGATCTCCAGTTCGATATTCCCGTCACTTATCCATCGACTGCCCCTGAACTTGAGCTGCCGCAGCTAGATGGCAAGACCCAAAAGGTCAAAATTTTCATCTTTTATTTTTGCCCCTTGCTCTTTTCACGAGTAATTGTTTATTTCCTTACTGTTTTTACTTTGTGTGTTTGTAGATGTACAGAGGAGGGAAGATTTGCTTGACGATTCATTTTAAGCCACTTTGGGCCAAAAATTGGTATGTTCTACACTTTTACTGGCCAATAATCATGTTGCTTGGATGTTTTTTGAATTGGTCAAATGAGCTATTCTGGTGTTTAAGAAATTTAGCAGATCAGAAGGGAATGAATCACCAACATGAACTGTATTTTCTGGGATATTGGATTAGAGAAATTTAGACATTAACTTTTCTAATGTGTGACGTAACTGGTTGGCATTGATGATTTCTCTTTGGTTTTGCTGTGAGTGGAACGCAATACGGTTGAAAACCCAAATTTGATGTTATTATCTAGAGAATTGCTTCGCACACCACCATGATAGCACAGACCAGAAATGAGGCTGGAAAAATGAATTCACCCTGCAATAACTGCACTGAGAAACTTCGCAGCTTCCTCGAGTCAGATTTGAAAGACAGCCAATTCAGCTAATGTCAAGCTACGCAGTCACAAATGTTTTTTCAGGATCATATATCCTGCACTTATAGACAATCACCTTAGTTGATTACCATGTTGTTTCGAATAAGACCACCTGCGTGATTCAAGTTGTCTACTAACCAGTAATCCGCCTGCATACTTACAGATTTTCATTACCCAAACACTATGGTGTTTGATGCAGTGTGTTCTGTAAGCTCCATCCAATAGTTGTTTTTTGCGCCTCCGACTTTTGATTAAGACCTCTGTTTGCATCCCATAATTGTCAAATTTTGTAGCATCTTCTGTACTCCTTTTTTCCCCCTCTGTTGAGGCTGAGGGATAGGAAGGCATTTAAGGCAACAATTTCGACCAAAGATAATGTCAACACTGAACATTAATATCTCTAGTGACATTGAAAATGAATAGGCGTGGGATTAGATGGACTGTGACTTATCTTCAAATGTGGCATACAATTTTTTCCATTTCTTGTGTGTAGTTGCTTGGAATTTTCTTATAGTTCATTTAATCAAATCTCTTCTTTTCTATATTGAAATGATGTTCCAACAGTACTTTTTATCTTGCTTCTGACTTGACAGTCCCAGGTTTGGCATTGCTCATGCACTTTGTTTGGGTCTTGCTCCATGGCTTGCAGCAGAGGTTCCAATCCTTGTGGACTCGGGCATAATTAAGCACAAAGATGATGCTACGGCATCTAATGAATCTTAATTATATAATTTTCCTTATAAAAATCAATCTTCTAATGACATGAATTCAATATAATTGCTTGTTTCAGTGTCTGAAGCATTTACAATATGGTTTCAGTTTCATGTGCAGCAAGATTGGCTATAAGATTTATAGAAAAATATATGAAATAATGATTTATTGCATTTGATATTGCTTTCTGCCATAGATGTCTTTATGAATTTTTACTTATTTAGATCTTATTAGATATTATACTGGGAGATGCCTCAGAAAAAAACTAAGAAAGAAAGGATGATGACTATATATATATAACATAAAATTGTTGATTACACATTTAGGTGGCCACTTACAATCAAGAACAGCTACCTTATCAAGCTGGCATTAAGCCCAAACTCAGGGACATGAAGATGCTTAGGGAGTGTTTGGCTTTGTCATTGATTTCCAGAAAGTGTTTTGATAAAAAAAATTTTTTGTATTTTTAATTTTTAGTTTTAAAAACTGTTTTTGGATAAAAATAGGTAAATAAATGTTTTTTCTGCCAAATGAATAATTTATAAAAAATTTAAAAAATCAGTTTATTAAATAAAAAAATTTAAAATTTGATCAGCAATATTAAACACCTTTTAGAAAAATATGCCGTGCAACTTAAATTTAGGCAAGAAAACAAGCCGAATGTCTAGCCATTCAATTTTTTCCCCACATCTTTTAACCCGCCACCAATCTGAAAAGCACTCTAGGACCAGCTGCAAGAATCTCCTCGGTCAGATTGTTGTCTTTTCCAATCTTATAATTAGTGAACACCTCAAAGTTCTTACTGAGCAGACAGCTAGGCTGTTATTGAGTAATTTTAAGTAATAAATTGTTCAGAATTTTTCAAAAGTTCCAAAACAAACTTCAAAAATATTACATCACCTCCATATTAAAAGTTTTTTTTTTAAACTACCAAAATCACATAAAAAATATTACAAAAACACTTAAATTTAAAAAGTTATTTTAAAATATATTAAAAAAATATACATTCAGCATATTTACAGTATTCCTTGAGTATACCTCGGTTTAATATTATTAGAAATATCATGGGTATATATTGATTCGGTATACTTCAGAAATTTTTTATAAATATTTTAAGAATGTTTTAGATATACCTTGAAAATATTATAAATTTTTTTTTGATATATTTTAGAAATTTATTAAAAATATCTTGAGTATACTTTGAAAATTCTTTAAGTATATTTTAAAATTCTTTAAGTATACATTAGAAATAAGTTAAGTATATTTTGAAAAATTTTTAGAAATTTTTTGAAAATAGTTTGAGTATATTTTAATTGAATTGTCCAAATTTAATATATATATATATATATATATATATATATATATATATATGCCTTCAACCAAGTCAACATACAAATTATAAAAAAAAAAATAATAATAAATTGATTCAATCTTCGCAGGCTCAACATACATGCTGGCATAGAGGGTTATGTGGGGGAAGACTCGATTTCGATGAGTTGGGTACTGAATTACGTAATTATAGTGGAAAATAAAGTTACGAAGAAAAAGCAAGCCAGAAAACCTTAGATTCCTCCAGGTTTACACTTGCAACTTTGATAGATGACAACTTCGATAGCCCATCATCATTATACTTTTAATAATTATTTGTATAAAAATATTTTTTTAATTTTTTTTATAAAAATTACTAAATTTGATTTTTTTTATAAAAATTACTTGTAACAATTTTTTTCATTGAATTATTGATGAAATTGTACAAAAATATTAGTATATAACGCCACATCATCATTAATATATATGTCATACCAACAAATTCAACGAATTATAGTGTCACGTTGTTGTCCACGTTAGTAATTCGGTAAAATTTATTTTAAGTGATTTTTATGAAAAAAAATAAAATTGAATAATTTTTATAGAAAAAAATTAAAAAAATTATTTTGTACAAATTATCAAAAAAGTATAATTATCAAAAACTATAATAATTTTTGGTAAAATTAATCCTCGAACTCACTTTAGACTTTTCGATTATTGGCTGCTTCGATTCGTGGCGCTTAATCTCTGTTCATATGCTTTTTCTTAATAATCTTTGGACTTTTATTATTTATTTTTCTTATTTTTTTTTATTCTCTTCCACCCTTTTAATTTCTTTCTCACGAAGCTCTCAAAAGGTCATGTGCAGAGAGATGAAATATAACGATGAAGCAAATTCTGGCCCTCTGTCTTTTAGATTTATGAAATAATATTAAAAATTTGGTCAAAACGAAAATGACTTCAGTACAAATAAAAATAGTAAAAAATAATAATAATAATTTTGTAAATAAAATTTAAAAAATAATGTTTCACGAAATTTTTTCTAAATTGTTTCAAAAACAAGTCAAAGCCTAATTTTGCGGAAATAGAGTTGAATTCACTTGCAGCTCCTGGGTCGCCTTTTGATTTCTGAAAAGGCCCTATTTGTGCTGAAACTGCCCACTAAATGGTAAGACCGAGCCTTATAACAACCCACTTGGGTCTAATGTTTTCCTAGCCCATTAGCTTTAATTTAAGAGAAATTTTCACTGTTGACAGTTTTTCATTATTTATTTTTACTCAAATTTTTTTTTATTCCTAACCATTAACAATGGCGTATTTTTTCTGCTTTTCTCCTTTTTTTTTTTCCGTTTGTTTCTCGATAAAATCTCTTTCTCCTTAAATTTCATAGGTTCTAGTTTGTTTTTCGTTCAATCACAGGTCTTCTCTTCAAGAGCGAATTTACATAGGAGGCAAATGAGATACTTACCCCATTAAATTTTAAAAGTGAATGTGTTATATATATATATTGCCCCTATATTATAATTTGTCTTTGCGCTATCACAATTTTTTTTTGTTGAGTTTATTAGAAATATATATTTTAGGAAAAGTTATTCTTTGCCCATTTAATTTGATATGTTACACTAGTACTTCCTTAAAATTTGAAAAATATATGATTTGTCAATTGTAGTTTGATATAATACGCTAGCACTCCCATGAATTTTGAAAATTATATTATTTACCCCTTGAAGTTTTGATATATTATATTAGTACCCCTACAAGTTTGATTTACACGACTAACACTCATTTAAGCAAAAATATTATTTTTTTACTATTGTATTATATTCTTTTCAAACATTAGGGGATATTAGTATATTGACATTTGACATGAGATAAATCGCATGTTTTTCAAACCTTAGAAGTATTAGTATATTATATCAAATTATATAAAATAAATAATAATTTTTTCTATATTTTACTATTAAAAATTATTACATAAAAAAAATTTGTCCCATTCCCTTTGTGTCTCCTAGATGGCAGCTTTTGAAGCACTATTTGTACTCAGGTGATCGCAATTCATATGGTGATTTTTTTTTCTTTTCTATTTGATAGAGAAAGCATTAGCTTCACTTTCTTGGCAATAACCGCCGTAGCCACCATGACCATCTTGCTATTCCGATAATAAACTCTTCTCTAAGCTATAAATTCCCACCAATAAGAAGCAGTGAAAAATTAAAGCAATCAAGCTTTATCTTGATACAAATTAAGAGAAAGTGGCCAATCCGTAATAAACAATATGACACATATAAGTAATGTAGGACAACTTTAGTAAAAGAATGAGGAATTTTCAATGTTTGCTTAATGCCATCTACTATTCTTTTTCCTTTTTGTTGAATTTTTCTACGTGCTTGAATGTAGGTATATCCAATGTAATTTCATAAAATTTTTAAAATATATCTGAAGTATTTCCAATATGTATATCTAAGGTATACTAAAAATATACTATCTGCTAATTGTTTGGGATAACTTTTCGGTACTGTTATAATTATTTTCACACGTTTTCGGTAAAATTGAAAAAAAATTTAATCACCGGTAATTTTGTAATTATTTACTCATTTTTTCCATTTTTATAAAATTTCCTTAATTTAATAATACTAGTTACTTACATTTGAATTTCCAATTGGTTCTTTTATATATAAAAATAAAATAAGAGGAGAAAAATTATTTAAGTAGAACTCAACTAAAAACATATTTTTAAAAAAATTTTTATGGTGAACTAATAAATTAAAAGAGCTATAAAATCAAATCAATGGGCAGGCAGCAGGTACCAAGTAGTATAGAATATAGATATCTTTGAATGCACCTTAATTCCTTTTTACTAAAAATAAAAGAAAAATGATAAATTGAAGCTAAAAATTGCTAATCTAGGTAACCATTTTGTACCAAAATGATAAGATCATAAATTGAAGCTAAGAATTTCCCAATCTGGAAGCCCAAAGTGGATCAATTACAACCCAGCAACTGGCCACTCGTTAGCAGTTGTGGGTTTGTAAGTTTGCAAATCCTAATGTAAAAGCTGCAAGGTAAAGCCTTCTTGGGCATTAAGGCAAGTCTGTCGGACATTGTTTCCCATAATTTAGGTTAATCTGATTCCTAATATTGTCAAATTGTACACTCATAATGCTCTGAAATACTATGTTTCTACTATAAGTTTTAGCTTAGTGATACTGATGCAGTGACCAGAACTATAAGGTATTAAATTCAAATTTATAGTCGGATCTCTTCAGAGCTGTGAGGTCTCGAATTACTGTTTAAAAGTTTTAATGTTTCTAATGTCAGCTATAGGTTTCTGTTCTAGTATTTTTATGAAACTATGCAACTCACATTGTTGTTCATTGGTCAACTTGAATTCAAGTCTAGAATCTTGGAAAACACCTTATAAATGACATATTTAAGTAACTTTAAATCAAAGCCAATATCAACCTTAATGATCTGTTGCTCTATGCAAGTTGGGTTTTTTTTTCTTTTTCTTTTGATGATCCTTCATTTCATGAATTAATCGATTTGGTAGTGGTATTTTTAGGGTAAAATGAGATAAATTTGCTGTAAATTTTTGCACTAGTTGGAGTCAAGAACTGATTTTAAAATTTAGAAGCAACTGATACTTTATTCTTATCCCATTATAATGTAAAGAAGATAATAATTTAAATTCCAACATGGCATGACTTATTTATGAATTTGAATAAATTAGAACTTGACAATGTAATAATAGCAAACCAACATAATTTTTTTTGGTATACAGACTTTAAGATTTAAATTAGAAAACTTACAGTTATAATCACCAAATTTATACCACTAAATTAAAATTTATTGGTAAAAACAACAATTTATTCTTAAAATACATAATTATATATATATAAAAAAGAGAGAGCCAAGTAGGTCATAATCCTAAGATCAAAAAATGTAAGCATAGCTCAACTACCAGAAAATTCTTAGATAGGCTATGTTTGTCATGTTATCTATAAACTAATCCAATCATTAAATGATATGTATGTATATTGCATTTATTTCAATCAATAAAAATAAAACAATTAAATGCATATCAATGAGTGATTGAATTAGTTTATAAATAACATAGTAGACATAATATATCTAATAATTTTTCCTCATCTACACGACTTAAAAAACAATAAAAGATATGGCATATAGAGAGGTGAAATCTTAGAAAGCAATATCAGTCACAACTTCGAGTCCCCATCTCTTTCCCACCTTATCTCTTTCTTAGATTTTGCAATCTGTCTTCTCCCTTAAGAAGATGCTAAAGAGACACTTGAATATGATTGCTTCCAAAATCCAATGGACAGGAGATTGCCAAGATGTCTCTTTTCCACTTTCCTTTGGCAACCTCAATTTCTATGTGCTCATTATTCATTCTTTCTCAAATTTTTATTTTTAAAAAATACTAATAGGTGCCGATATATAAAATATTATTAATGTTACTCAAGGGGTTCAATTGAGTTTAAACACAAGACTTCCAACCTTTTTCTTAATATAATATTATAAAAAATGGGTATTGAAATCGTAACTTTTCACTTTAATATTTGCTATAACTATTTTATAATAGGAATTTTTTTTTCCTTAAATTGAAAGTGATGAGTATCATTAACAAGCAAAATCCAATAACAAGAATATGAATGGTTAAATGACCCAAAGTTAGAAGCCCAACAAATGAAGTTGGGCAAGTAAAATAAGTTTTTGTATAAAAAATGCATTAAATTAGTATTAAAATTTTATTTTGTATTAAATTAATATCGAAATTTTGAAATTGAATTTTATATTATGATATTCAAAATTTTTTCAGTATTTATATCAGTAAATTTAACGGTCACATCAGTAAATTCAATAATCACGTCAATAAATTCAATATCTACAAAAAAAAAAATTATTTACTACTATAATTTAAAACTAATTTTAAAAATTTTAATACTAATTTAATAAAAAAATATTTTTAATACCAATTTCATACATATGTGAAAATTTTAGTATAATTAATTTATTTTACCCCATAGGAGTAGAATATGGAAATGGAGGATGAAGACAGCCATGTATAAAAAGAGATGAGATGAGTGTGGATAAAACGTGTGCAACACCCGCCAATCAGAATTCACAAAACCAAATAACAAAATCTCAATCCTCCATATCTTTGTTTATTTTTGCCCAATTAGTATCCTATCCCTTTTTGAGGGAGTCAATAATTTTGTACCGACTGATTCCCCCAATATTTCATTTACGGTGAGTAGACCCAAGCACCACACGCCCCTGCCTCCACATAATTGGAATTCGTTCAACTGCCCAGTATACCTCTCTCCCTCTCCATCTCCTCTTCTAATTTTTGGCTTCTGGGTACAAATCCTTCTTTCATTATGGCTATTTCGAGCGGTTTTGCTACTACTTTGGCCGCTGCCAAGATGGAGACTTTGTTGCTGAATTCTACAGCATCTTCTTCATTTTCATCCGGGTCATCTTCTTTGAGGGCCCATTTGGTTTCGTCTCCACAAATACTGGTTTTTAGCAGGCCTGCTCGGAACAATTTTGGAAGGATTTTAACGCAGAGAGGAGGGGTGAGATGTGAGGTTGCTGCTTCTACCGATTCTGTTGTTGACACCGACTCTGATATCGATCCGGCTAAGGTTTCCAGCCTGTCCGCTCTTGAACAGCTCAAGACCTCTGCCGCTGATAGTATGTCTTAATTTCTTTTGAATTTCAGTTTAAAGTTTCTCTCTCTTTTCCCCCCAATGTTTGATGATTGCCACTTGTTACTTTTGTTTGTGCATCGCTTAATTGTTTAAAGTTGCTTCATAAATAAGCTAAATCACACTGTTTTGAATCTTTTTTTTTTCAAACTCTTACACATTTGGACCAAATTTAGTTGTGCTGTTAGGAAAATGCCTGATTTGGGTTCGTTCAATTTGTAATTTGGATAGCTTTTTGAAACGATTCAAGTAAGAAACTGAATTGATTGGTGAAAGTTTTAGGTTGATATACCACATTTTGTGTGGTTTAATATTTCTAGAAATTGTAACCTGCCCTTTTTTCCTACTTTCAATAAATGAGAATCTGCTACGGTTAGAAAGTTTTATAAATTTTTAATGTAATTTGTGTGAGTCTTCGTATCCTGGCGCCTTGGATGAAACAGTTAACTTAGTGTCTGGCATTCTGATTTTACTTTTTCGTGGTTTAAATGAAATAGGAAAGAAAGATGGATTTTTTTTATTTAATTTGTCCAAACTGGGTGGTAGAGAATCAGATTAACCATAGTTCTGTATTTGAAAATCTACGGATTCAAGTTGGACAAATGAGCAAGTTGACCTAAGTTTTTAGAGTGCTGATTTTCATTTTTCATGTGTAAGGGAGCTGGGTATTAGTTTTAAGTTTCAGTTTGGCTGGTATAAGAATCATATATAAACCATAACCTTGGATTTCAAAATCTACAGTTACAAGTTGGATAAATTAGTTTGTTGACTTTGTGCCTAGCATGCTATTTTATTTTTTTCAGTTTTAGACAATGAAAGGGCAAGGAAGCTGGGTTGGGATGTAAGCAGTCCAATCTGGGTAGCAGCGAATCATATATAACCAGAGTCATATATATATATGGTTTCAAAGATGAATGGCTTTGGGTTTTACATTTTTTGTGAAGTACATAATTATGAAATCTTTTTTTATCAGCTTTCGTTTACTGATAGTATCATTTGATCTCAATCAGGATATACTAAGGAAAGGGCTAGCATTGTGGTCATTGGGCTTAGTGTTCACACTGCACCTGTTGAAATGCGTGAAAAACTTGCCATTCCAGAAGCTGAATGGCCTCGAGCTATTGGAGAGCTGTGTGGTTTGAATCATATAGAAGAGGCTGCCGTTCTTAGCACCTGCAATAGAATGGAGATTTATTTGGTGGCCCTGTCTCAGCATCGCGGGGTGAAGGAAGTCACTGAATGGATGTCAAAGGTGATTCTGTTTTTGTCATACTTGCTCCTGTTTTGGTTTTCTGAAGCAATTCTATTTGTGAAGCAATTCTATTTGTAAATAGGATGGAAACCCTTGGTTTTGATGAAAGAAACATAGGTTTAAATTGGACGGATCAGATAATAGGTGCTTTAGTTAAATGTCCTTTTGATCATTAAAATTACATAAGCTGTCTTAAAGGACTAGTTGTACCAAATTAATCATTTTCGTTTTCAAAGAAGAAATTGTTGTTTTTTTTACATTTATGTGACTTCTGACATTCAGGCTTTCTTAAGGACTACCTAATGAATTATTATTAGTTTTAACATTCTGATTTTGGTTGCTAACTGTTCTGTCTTTTATTGCAGACAAGTGGCATCCCTGTTTCAGAAATTTGTGAGCACCGGTTTTTGCTGTACAACAATGATGCTACACAGCACCTCTTTGAAGTATCTGCTGGTCTTGACTCTCTTGTTCTCGGAGAAGGTCAAATTCTAGCTCAGGTTAAACAAGTTGTCAAAGTCGGCCAAGGAGTTGTCGGCTTTGGGAGGAATATTAGTGGGCTGTTTAAACACGCTATATCTGTTGGCAAGCGGGTCAGAACAGAGACAAAAATTTCTGCTGGGGCCGTTTCTGTCAGCTCTGCTGCTGTTGAACTGGCCTTGATGAAGCTTCCTGAATCTTCTCATGCTGCTGCCAGAATGTTGGTGATTGGAGCAGGCAAAATGGGGAAGCTTGTGATCAAACACTTGGTAGCAAAGGGTTGCACCAAGATGGTGGTTGTAAACAGATCTGAGGAGAGAGTTGCAGCTATACGTGAGGAGCTGAAGGATGTTGAAATTATTTACAGGCCTCTGGATGAGATGCTAACTTGCGCTGCTGAAGCTGATGTGATTTTTACTAGCACAGCATCAGAAACTCTATTATTTTTGAAAGAAAATGTTAAGGATCTCACTCCTGCTGGTTCAGAAGTTGGGGGTTTGAGATTATTTATAGATATCTCTGTTCCAAGGAATGTGGGCTCATGTGTCAATGATGTTGGTAATGCACGTGTTTACAATGTTGATGATCTGAAGGAGGTTGTGGCTGCTAATAAAGATGATCGTCTCCGAAAAGCAATGGAAGCTCAGGCAATTATTACCGAGGAATCAAAACAATTTGAAGCTTGGAGAGATTCCCTGGAGACTGTTCCTACAATCAAGAAATTGAGAGCTTATGCTGAGAGAATCAGAGTTGCAGAGCTAGATAAATGCCTCTCAAAAATGGGTGAGGATATCCCTAAGAAAACAAGAAGAGCTGTGGATGATCTTAGTCGAGGTATAGTTAACAAGCTCCTTCATGGTCCAATGCAGCACCTCAGATGCGATGGGAGTGACAGCCGAACTCTAAGCGAGACCCTTGAGAATATGCATGCACTCAACAGAATGTTCAGCCTTGAGACTGAAGTAGCCGTTTTGGAACAAAAACTCCGAGCCAAAACCAGCCAGAAGTAAGCTCTTGCCCCGTTATGAAATCACTTTTATACACTCAAATCCTCCAAATCGATTAAGAGGAAAAACTCTTTGTTTTCTCCATTGTGATCTTCACTTGTCCAAGTATTGGTTCTGCAGTGAATCCTTGAATTCATTTTATCATGTCTAAGATGCTTCTCCTAACTTGCATTTGAGTTCAATCACATATATCCTGTATCTTCCTCAGCTGCCATTCATCTTTCTTGATTAAATTGAAGGAATAATGAGGTGAGTCAGACTCATGTAGTGATCTGTTCTAGAGTTTATTACCTGTAAATGGAAAACTGTTCCATGGTCATTGTAATTACTCTTATTATTTCACTATAGAGACATGCTTTTGTTGCGAATATCTTTATTCAAGTTCCTCATAGTAATTGTGCTTGGTTTCTGTACATAAGGGGCGGGATGAGTGCTGCTCCTATTTTCGGAGATTTCAATTCTTACTAAATGTTTTTCCTTTTTTGAAAAAAATATGTTTGGGCTTGTCTTGAAAAGCTTGGAGAATAAAAGATTTGCTGGAATGAGTCTTCACTATTCGATCAGAAGGTCAACTATTTATACCCTATGGAGTTTGTTGTTTTTGTAATATATATCCTCCTGAAGAACAACTCCTTAATTCCACCAATAATAATATTTAAATATCTTTGATACGTTAGGTAACATTCAATTTCAATACTGATACGATATAGAATTTTTGCTAGTTAATTTTTTAAAATTTACATTGCCAATAGACCATATAGTTTGATACCGTTGCACCGATTCTTATACCAATACAATATGCAAAACTGTTATTTAAAATCTTGTTGGTCTATCAAGTTTGACATAAAAAAAAAAAAAAAGCTCTTGGCAATTGACAAGTAGTGTCAGTGATGGTTTTGTTTATTGCAGTAACCATGAGTTGATGCTGTCACTGCACCTCCATTAGGACAAACCATAAGAAATCTAATGAAAATGATAATACATATACTACTCTCTTTTCATTAATGAGAATTTTATTGAATAAACTATCGAATTTTCTCTAATAAATTGAGTATACATGAAAAGATAAGATATTGATTAATCACATATGGCTAAAAATTCAACAATTGATGTTTCTAGGTTCCAACCCAAATTTCAGTACAGTTTTTTTTTTTTTTTTCAAATCTTCGAAGCGTGACTATTAACAATTTGACATAGTGAAAATAGGGAGAATGTTACAAGATCCTGAAATCTCTATGGGCCATTTTACACTTTTCCCAAAAAATTTGGGATCAAAGTCCCTGAAAAGTTTACAGGCGTAAACCTCCAAGGGAGGATATACATATTTGGATGCACTCACTTCATAAAGCAGCCCTTTCCTGTTCCCGGCACTTAAAAAAATCAAAGAGCTTCCTTTTTCTTCTGAAGACCATACAACTACAAAGAAAACAGTAGACAGAAACTAATTTTTATTTACATAATGTTTTATTACAGCAATATAAACTGTAGGCACATGAAAAGTTACATTATATTATGAAGAAACTTCAGGTCAGGTTGAGGGTGATAGTATCTGAATTAGCAGTCACGCTCACATGTCCACATTTACATATTAAATGGTTGGAGGTTGATGGCCCTTCTCTTCTGGGCCACTCTCAGATATAGACAACACCATACAGCTAATTGCAGAATCAAGAAAATTAAGAGATGTAACATTTGGTGGAAATGGCAAAAGAATTTGCATGATTTGGTGCCGGACTGTGTCTGAGGAGAGGAAAATTGAGTGGGAGAGTAATGTTGGTGAAGAAAGTAACATAAAAGGACAAATTGTAAGAATGCAAAAGCAGGAATCATATCCATCGCAGGAATCTATGTGGGTACTTAAAAATTTTAAAATGAAAATCATAGCTATTGTCGTAATTACAAAATGATTCGTTCATCATTTCAAGTCCCAGCTGCCTCAATCATTCTGTCTCACATTTTCCCAAACTCCCGTCTCCTCCTTTTCACCGCTTTATTTTTATTTTTTAATTTTTATAATCCCCTGAAATCATAATATATCATATTCACATATATGATTACCAACCAAAAAAAAAAAAAATCTATGAATTAAGGGAGAGGGTACATAAAAAAAGAGTTCTACCTAAGAAGAAATATCATTGGAGTATTTTTTTTTTTTTTGAATTCGATATTTCACAATGAAGAACTCCATTACCTAATTTACAACTTTTGGGCGGTTGACACAGATCATGCCTACAGTATAAATGGAGCCAACTTCTCTTTTTCGAGGAAACTGCTTAATTGTGGATTAACATTTTGATTGGAAAAATTAAATTTAAACAAACAAAAATTAAAACTAAAACAGAGACAAGCTTATACCCATCGCCTGTGGGGGCATCTCTTCCTCTGTTTGTGCAGAAAGAACCGCGCCGTCCACTACCAGCTTCTCCCTATTATAATAATATCTGCTTCAGTTTCCTTTCTTTTTTTTTTTCCAAATCAATAATGTTCTAAGAGTTTCATTATTACTATTTTAATTAATATTATTATTTTTACGATTATTAAAATCTAGCGTTTTCGAAGCCGTGTAAATCGCTGACTCTATTCAACGACTTCTTCATCATGGCAACTTTAGCCAGCTTCTCAGCCGCTCTCCAAGCTGATGTCGGCGTAAGCGGCTCTCCGTTCTCATCCGCCATCATCATTGTCTCCCTCTCGCTTACTCTCCGTCGTAGGATTATTATCTGCCGCTGTTGCTGCTGCTCCATTTGATGCTGTTTCCTCCAGTGTAACTCCTCCAATTCAGCCTCCATGCTTCTAACATACTCATCCGCAGATATAGAGCTGGATTGCAGTAGCAGAGACCGTGATGATGCCAGTAAGTGATGAGCGCTGGTGAAGTCATTGTGCTCCACTAGCCTTCTAGCCTCCGCTATGGCTCGAGTTGTGATGAAAAGATTCCTAAGCCGTTCGATTTTTGGTGCCGATGATCTCACGTCGTGGGGCCGAGGGACTAGTAGGGCCTGATCGCGGCCGTATACCACCTCTTGAGTGGCGGGGTCCTTGTAAAGGCAACGAACAGACATCACATGGTGGGACCCTACTGCGGAGGATGGGACCCTTAGCTCCACCAGTAGTTCCCTCTCCTCCCCCGCGTACAAATCGCCTAGCCGCACCGATCCGAAGTTGAGCACGGTGGGCCTCGCATTGCTTGTATATACTGCTAATATCTCGGCCAGCGCTGATCCTGAAGCGAAGCTAAGCTGAACTCTCAAGTCTTGCACCACCACACTTAATAGCCCGCCCACGCATTTTGCAAATGTGTACTCAGCTGGCTCGTGGCTGTAGCCACCGCTTTGACCGAACCCAAACGCATGGACCGGAATTTCAATATGAGCAAATCGGGTGGATGACACGGAGCCGGAGGTCTGGCATTGGTTGGCCTTATTGCTTGGGACACGTTCATCCTGACCGTCAGATAATAACATGATGCTGGCTACAGAATTTCGCTCCTTCCTATTTTCGAGCACCTTAGTCGCTTTCCTTAATGCGTCTCCCACACAAGTCCCTTGACCAACGACTAGCCGGTCAATGACTCGGCGAGCCGCGCGCTGACCATGAGCCGTCATTCTTGTTAGAGGCAATAACAGCTTGGGATTGGAAGAGAAAGCCACAATAGAAAGCCGATCAGCCGAGACAAGTGATGAAATCACCAAATGCATAGCCCGTTTAAGCATATGCAGTTTAGGGCCGGTCATACTTCCACTAACATCAAGCACCGTGACTAAATCGATTGGCGCTCGATGCGAAGGGTCCAAAAGCGGCGCCATATTGCTGCCCCTTAACTGTTGCGGCGGCGGTGGCGCCTTCACTCTCAATGCCACCGCATAAGTTTCATATCCACGTCCAGCAGAGACAACAGCAGCTTCAGGCAATAGTCTGACCTGAACATTTCTAGAATCTCTGACGCCTTGCAGCGGAACCTCATCGGATTTGACTGAAGAATGAGTGGGATTAACGAAGAATCCCTGAAATTCCTCCACGTCGTCTTCTTCCTCTTTGGCTTCAGGAATGGGAATAAATCTCCCACCGGCTGTTGGAGATAGCAATGGCTCATCGTCATGGTAGGATCTGCAATCAGAGGTTATTGAAGTTGGATGTGGTAGTTGTTGGGGTTGGTGTTTGAGGTAATTGGTGTTTATGGCTCTGGGTGAGGATTCTACTACGTCTACTTTTTTCTCCTCCACTTTGGGTTTGTTGATAGTGTCAATTGCGGCATTGGATTTCTGATCAGCGGCGTCGTTTTGTTGCTGAGAATCAGAGTTGTGCAGATTCTTATGGATAGCGAGTAAAGGAACGTCTTTCCAGGCAGTGTTACATACGGGGCAGACGAGGCTGCCATGCTTACGGACATGGGCGGCTATGCAAGGAAAGTGAAAAGCGTGTGAACATTCTGCTGTGTATATTGCAGTGCCCTGACCAGTCTTCACGCTGTTCAAACAGATCCCACAGCTACTCTGGGAAAAAAAAAAAAATAGAAGTCCAATTCCTTCATCATTAATTATACCATTAAATTAGATCTCTACCTGCTCCAAAATTAAAGACGAAAACAGTAACAACTATAGCATTACCCTGAACTTAAAGCTATTCTTGAAGAGAGACAGCTTAAGAGGAGAAGATGGATTTGAACTCTTGGCTGCTCGGGGAGTTGTTTTGCAATGAACAACAGGACTTTCATCGGAGGAAGGTGGCTCCACATTGTTACTATTAACAGTCCGGCAACGCAAGCTTGGGCTAGAGGCGGGCTGAGACTGTAGGCGAGTAGTGGGATTGCTTCCACCGGTGAGGAACCCAAGCTTTGCGCAGCTCCTGGGGCTTGGACTAGGACTTGGAACCGTTTGCTGCTTCTCAGAAATTGACGTAGTATCAAAATCTCTAGGGATAGTAGTGCAAAAGGCTCTTCTCCAACCTGTACCCATATTTTCTTTTTGCTTTTTCTTCTGCTTCTACACCTGAATCCTATCTATCTTTATGATTTGTATAGATGGAGAAGATAAAGGAGAAAAGGGTTTTGTTTTGATCGATCTGAGGTTGCCACAGAATACAAAAGCGCAGGATCAGATTCAGCAATAAGAACATGGGATCAAACGGAAAAAAAAAAAAAAAAAAAAGGCTAAGAGACAAACTAGTGGGATTTAAACGCGGCCTTCTCTTTTTATTTCTATTTTGCTCTCTATTCTATTGTCAAACCCAAAAAGAAATCAGCTGGCAAACCTATAGAGGGCTTCAGAGTTCGGATCTACGCCCTTTCCTCCCTGTGTTTAATATATATATATTCTTTGGAAATGGTAAATAAAGAGTTTACAGTTACCGGCTCGTGTGTGTTTCTCTCTTTAACGTAGCCGGTCAACCATATGCCTCACCGACCTGTAAAATCAGCTACATCCCTTGATGCTCCCATGCTCTCTTTAAGGTTCTCGTTTCACGCGCCGTTATTGCCTTCCTCCTATTCATCCAAATTCACGGGATTCCTTCTTCCATAATTAATGCGTGGGCTTCACTCCCATATGAGAGAGCAGTAATCAGAACTGGAATTGTCGGGAGGGATTGTCTCTTGTTCATAATTCCAATTTGATTGAAATTTCTCATCGAACTATTTGTATAATGTTTAATTGTTATAAAGATAATTAATATATTTGTAAACTATACGCAAAATATAAGTATTATCAATATTTGTATCTACAAACTTGAAAAATTAAGATATTAGATAAAACTGGCAAATTGTGTGGAAGGATCGAAAATGATTTAGGCCAAGAATTTAGTTGACTAAACAACAAATTAGGAACTGGGACAATGGGATTCTAGTTTCTACTACGGTAAAAATTTCAGGAGAGGTGAAAATGAGAGTTTCACTTTCGGGGGCAAGCATTATGAAGTGTTTGATTCAATAGCTAATCTAGATGTTTGAAAAAATATACAAACAGAAACAGCTTTCTCTAATAAAAAGATAAATATATTCTTTTTAAAAATTGACATTATTATTGTCATTATTTTTATCATTTTGTATATAGTGTCGTATATCATACTAATAATAGAATTCTAATTTCTACTATGGTAAAAATTTTAGGAGAGGTGAAAAAGAGGGGTTTCACTATCAAGGGCAAACATTATGAAGTGTTTGATTCAACAGCTAATCTAGAGATATTTGATAAAATATGCAAACAGCAACGGTTTTCTCTAATAAAAAGATAAATATATTCTTTTTAAAAATTGATATTATTATTGTAACCATTTTTATCTTTCCATATACACTGTCGTATACCTGATTGATAAATGAATTCTAGTTTATACGATGGTAAAAATTTCAGGAGAGGTGAAAAAGGGGGGTTTTACTATCAGGGGCAAGCATTATGAAGTGTTTGATTCAAAAGCTAATCTAGAGATATTTGATAAAAATATGCAAATAGTAACAACTTTCTCTAATAAAAAGATAAATATATTCTTTTAACAATTTTTATCATTCTGTATATACTGTCGTGTATCAGATTGATAATAGAATTCTAATTTCTACTATGGTAAAAATTTCAGGAGAGGTGAAAAAGGAGGGTTTCACTATCAAGGGCAAACATTATAAAGTTTTTGATTCAACAGCTAACAACAACAACTTTCTCTAATAAAAAGATAAATATATTCTTTTTAAAAATTGACATTATTATTGTAACAATTTTTATCTTTTCATATACACTATTGTATACCAGACTGATAATGAAATTCTAGTTTCTACGATAGTAAAAATTTCAGGAGAGGTGAAAAAGGGGAGTTTCACTGTCAGGGGTAAGCATTATAAAGTATTTGATTCAACAGCTAATCTAGAGATATTTGATAAAATATGCAAACAGCAATAGCTTTCTCTAATAAAAAGAGAAATATATTTTTTTAAAAATTGAATTTATTATTGTAACAATTTTTATTCTTCTGAATACACTGTCGTATACCATACTGATAAATAGTATTACAGTTTACAAAACTAAATACCGAAATATTTGTAAATTATATAAAATATTATAATATTTTTCTTTTAAGTAGAAGAAAATATGAAACAAGAATATATGCAATCTAATTCTAAACTCACTCTCTACTTATATTCTTCTGTAACACTAATGTCATAATAATAAAATACAAAAGAAAATATTAACCCGCTCAGAATAGCTACCACTACTGCTTGGTTCCATATTGTGGAGTCAACTATCAGCGACTTTATATCTACAATGCTTGTTGTTTTATATTCATCTTAAACCTACGCGAGAGAAAACAAACTCTCACGTTGAGTTATACAACTCAGTGGTACAGTAATTTATAATAGCAGTCATTTATAGAAAATATTAAATATAAAATATTTCATCAATATCATAAACTCATAAAAATCTCGTCATGCCTGTATATTAAATCATCATAGACTAATCACAGAAAAACGAGGGATACATATCATTTGATGATCCCAAAAAACTCACCGAATCAGAGAAAATAATATAAATAAAATATATCACATGGTTCCAGAAAATCCGTCAAACTGAATATATGTATCATACAATTATAGAAAACTCATCGGGCAGTAAAGTATAATATATGGCTACAGAAAATCTACAGGGCCAACAACCCTACTGACATATCAATAACTCTTTATATTGTTGTCTATAATAATATATAGGCTAAAATATCAAATTCTTGTCAAATATGAATTTTCATAATATTTCAAACTATTTTATCATTCAAGTAAAAAAGATATAAAAATATATATTTTTATGTTAATATTTACCATAAATAATTATTTCTCAAATTTATATTTATCATATAAATTCATTTTAATTAAAACTTCACTAAAATCATATTTTAAACATTTAATGGCTAAAATTATAAATTATTGTACAAATCTCAACTTTTACGTGTTGATATTTGTCTGCTCTTTTTTTCCGGTTTATCTTTGATGCCGGTCTAATAAATGCGCATGAGCAACAATAATTTTTGACTAACTACAAAGTCATCTTTAACATATATTTAGTTAAAAATAAAACTTTCTAATACTTTTCGCTCTCTCATATATCAAAATTTCATATTAATATTATTTTTTCTCGTTATACGTATTTGACGCATAATTCAAAATTTCGGACACCCAACACGCTTTTTGGCAAGATTAAAATTTTTTCAATATTATTATTATTTTTAAATATTTTATTTTCCTTATTTTTCGTCTTCCAAACTATTTTCTCTTTTTACTTCCATTTTTCCTTTTTTCACTCAAAAATTCCTATTAATTCAATAAATGCTTTAAAAATTCCAAATAAATTCCTATGATCCCTTTAACCTATTTTCTTGTATTTTCCATCACCAATTTCATCAAAATAATATTCAATAAATTTTTCAATAATTAGGTCAAAAATCTAAAAATTCACTAAAAATTCTATTAAATATTTCATTCATTCCAAAAATTATTTTCCATTTCCAAACATTCAATTTAACTCTATTTTCATCATTTTATGACACAAATCCTCCAAAATAATTTTTCAAAAATTCGGTCATAATTATGAAAAATTTCTAAAAATTCATAAAAATTATTTTTATCAAATTTTTACCATATTAGAAATTCCACAAAAATTCCTAAAAATTATTTTCATCAATTTTTCACCATATCCATTTTCTCCAAGTCTCATTCTACTCATTATCTATTTTATTTAATTTTTCTATAATTTTCCGACAAAACCTTAATTTATCATTTTCACAAAATTCAACATCAAACACACTACCAAACTAAAATTTATTCACAGCAATCATTCAAATCAACTTAAATCAATGAAAATTTAAAAAGAAAAGTGAAGAAAATCTCACCTTAATTTTTTTTGAAATTTTTTACCAATATTTAATTTTCCTCCAAAAATATTTTCTTCACTTCTACTTAATTCTTTATACCTCTTTAGATTTGGATTATATTAATTTGTAAGAGAAAATTGAAAAAAAAAATAAAGGGAAATAGCTTGTTGGTCATGCAAAGAAGGAAGAAGAAGAAGAAGATGATGGAGTTTTTAATTTTTATGATGAATTGTTGATTTTTTTGGCTTCTTTGACTTTTTATAGTTGATTAGTGCTTAATTAATCTTAATTAAACTTAATTCTTACTCCTATTGGTCAATTAAAATTAATCAAAAAGATATTTTGGATTTTATACAAATTAATCCAAAGTAAACTTTGACTTTGGATTTTTTCTACCAACTTTCCAAATTTTTCAATTTAGTACTTGAGCAAATTTATTTTCTTAAATTTCATATCTCAAATGGACTTATCTCCTCAAATTGAACATACCAATATTATCAAAAAAAATTTCTCTTCTGAATGGTATTTCCGATTTTGCAAAACGACCACCAGTGTGAAAATTATATTTTTGCAGTTTAGTTATTTTTCTAAATAATGCCCGTAAAAATTCATTTGATATTCGATTTCTAAATTATTAGTTTTAAAAGTCTTAGAATTCAATTATGATCATCTTGACATCATTATGAAAGTAAACACATATCTCTAACTTTCAATCAGAATATCGGATTGTAAATCAATACTAGGAACATTATTTCTATAAATCGGAATCATTAATCTCATAATATCTCTATATAACTTCACTTATTGCCTTAAAATATTATTCTCTCCATTATGGTATGCTTAACTCGAATTCTCACGGCCAGGCGAAAATCCTGTATTCTCGGTCCAGACTGTTACCTTGATTTACGTGTATGATAGGAAATTGTAATGTTTCATCAAATCAACTCTATATTCATATTAAGTATCATATTATTATATTAAATTAGATTTTTCACACTCATATGTCCGTAGTACGTATTTATAGTACGGTACAAACGACAATAATATATGTATACAGTTAATGTCTATATTGCGGATGTGACAATTATTTATTTTAATATTTGTTATCACTAACTCATATTTATATTACACCATTTAAATCGTATTATTCAATTATATATATAAAAAAAGTAGATTAAAAAATGTTAAATTAATTAATTATATTTATAAATTTCTAAAAATTTTCATTATAATTATTATATTTTATTATTAAAATAATAATGGAATAAAAATAATTATTTTATTTTTTTATTTATTCATATATTATAAAAAATATATTTTATTTATATAAATAATATTTTAATTAATAATTTTATATTTCACCTGTAATAATTTAATAAATTTTATTAAATGCTAGTTTAAATTAGCCCAACTGCTAAACCGAACCAAATGTACTTCTATTTCATCAAGTGTTACAGTAAAATGGTGAAAACAATGAATGAGCTAAAAAGGGTGAGATAATCTGAGTGGCTCAGACACCCACATGACTCGTCCTTTCTAAGGGGTGTCAGTGGTTTCGGGACTGCCGTATACAGACCACGTCAACATCCATCAACCTGTCCTTCGCGGGTCCGGGTTTTACCCAGTTTGGGTCTATTTCCAGATCATTATTGTACCATCCCAAAATATTCTTTATTCTTTTTTTTTTTTTCAGAAAAAAAAAGAATAAATTTTTGTGATGGTGTGTGATTTTTTTTCTTATAGCTAACAAATGAATTGTATGTTCTGCTGAAAGTTAAATTATCTGTTACATATTATCATTTCTATTATTTTTATTAAGAGCGGCAGCAAAGCCAAAACTCTGAATTATAAAATACAAAAATTTATATACTAAATATTTAGTATTCTTCTGAAATGAGTAAATTTAAAAAAAATAATATTTATTTATATGCTATTATATGTATTTTAAAAAGCTAAATGTGACTCCTCCATCTATTTATGAACTTCATTATGGGGTAATTTCATTCCTTTTGCACATATTATTTATTTTAAAATTATTTATTACTTTTTTCTCTCTTTATTACTTTCAGCCATGACGTTGTGGAGTTATAATAGTATTATAATAAGTGATTTCATGAAAAAAATAAGAAAGTAAATTTTTATATATAATTATTGCTAGTTATATATAATTTTTCTATCATTTTTGCTATTTTTTTTATAATTACAGACAGTTATATACCATTTTATATGTATAATTATATAATTGCCATCAATTTTATATATATATATATATATATATATATATATATATATATAACTAGACTAGTATTACTTAATTATATGTTATGAGTATGCCACTACTTTCACCAATTAATTTGACTTCTTACTAAGTTAATTTTGAGAATGATAAAATAAAGGAAAAAATGAATGTAATGAATGGAAGACACTAACAAAAAAGGCATGTGTTTAGTCAAAAAATAAATAAATAAATAAATAAATAAATAAAGGCACGTAAAAGAATAATTGATCTATATTTTTCTTTTGTGGAACACAATTTTAATATTTGGTTTGTAACAAAGATTTTATTTATTTTTCCTTCATTTTTAAATCACAGAGCCATAAACCGCAAAAAGATAATTAAAAAAAAAATGAAAATCATATAGAGCCAACAGCCAGTAGCAGTTAATTGCTTATTTAAGTTACGAGAGAAAGGGGCCAAGAGAAATTATTAGGGTGATTAGGTGGGTTAATTACATCCATTCAACCTTTCATCTAAATCACAATTTTTTTTTAACACAAAAATCACATAACTTTATAAATTGTTGCCGAAAAATCATTGTCAAACAATTTTAACGAGTTATTAACTGAAAAACTCATTTTTATAAGTTTATTGGATTATAATGGTATCATAATTCTACCATTAGTTACCTATTATCATATCTCTTGACGAATTTTAGAAAAATTATCGCCGATAATAGTATCATAACACTACTATTAATTACCTCAAACTATATTTTTCTGCAACTCATCAAAAAATGTGGCCAGAGGTAATTAATAGTAGAATTGTGATACCATTATAACACAATAAATCCATAAAAAATGAATTTTCCGACTAATAACTTGTGAAAATTGATTGTCGATAATTTTTTTGTAGTAATTTATAAAGTTCAGAAATTTTAATATTATAAAACAAAAAACTGTGATTTAAGAGCAATTAATACAAAAATTAAGTGACTATGAATATAATTAATCTCATGATTAAGTCTCGAATTGTATAATAATATATATTTAATTGTTTTTACTAATTTTTGGAGCTGTTTATGTTTTAGGAGACAATACTCCATTTTTCTTTTTAAGATTTTGTAGAAATTAGATGTTAAATTTAAGATTTTTCAAATTTTTGACGACTAATTCATAAATTAATATGTCAATTTGAGCTAGCTCCAATTAATATATATAAAACTTAATGAATATAGATTTTGAGATTATTACAAGCATCTCCAATAGTATAAATTTTTTTTTTGGAACTATATATTATACAATTGATATCAACTTAAAAATATATATTCTTTTTGAGTGGTCATCTCATTTAATACCCCTTTCATACCCTATAAAAATTATCCTCTACGGTTTTATAAACAAAGCAAATTGAGAGTGCTTTTATTTAAGAGAAAATAAAAGAAAATTAAAAATTGTAACTATGTTATGTGTGTGTGTGTATATATATATATATCATGAAATGTGGAGGCAACTAATATATGTTTTTTTGTTAGATTATTTATTGATGCTTGAAAATTATTTAAGTTGAAACTTTACTATGAGATTTTATTATTCTAATTTCTAAGGATTGATATATACAGACAGACTATTTTTCAAATTTTCTTTTTCTTACTCATTGTGGAGCCTACTTGATCCACTATATATGGCCTAATTAGCATGCCATGTGGAATGCCCTAGTGCTCAATAATTTCCACTTCCTTTAGTTTTTTTTTTTTTTATAAAAAATGAATATGCATTTATAACCGGAAAGAGGAGAAAAATCTTCATAATATAATATCTGTTTCATTAAGTAGAAGTATTAGACAATAAATTACAGATTGAGGACACATTATATAAAAAAAATTACAATCCAATAAGCACAAAAATATAGAATGAACATTTTATAAACTCAGATAAAAAGTTTTATCAGATCTTAAGAGAAGTAAAGAGTAATATGTAAACACTTAGACCTTTAAAGCAACTTTCGGCTTGAGGCATTTAGAGACATCTATAGTCAAAAACTCTCTTCTATTATTGTATTCTTTCATTCAAATTGGAATTGCAGAAATAGTGGAAAGAATCAAATCGAGAACGTACTATTTAAGATTCCAGATGCAATTCCTTAAGGCTAATCAAGCACCGAAACTTAAACTACATTAGATCAAAAATCTACCCAACACATAAAGGATAAACTCCAACCAAGTCAAAACATCACTGAAAACCTTATTTTACTCGCTAAAAATAACACTGAAAGTGAAAACCATAAAAAATAAAAGAGGAATGATTTTCGGCATTTTCCGTTCAATTATTTCTCTTAAGAAAATAGAGATCATTTTCATTGTTATCTGCTTGTGTATTTCACCATATATTTCAACTAGTTTTTTCTACCACACTAATTTTCAATATATAGCAGAACCATAACCTTTAAGTTAGAGAAACAAAAGCAGTTGACGTCTAATTTAGTGGTATATAAATAAATTTTTAATATTTTTTACGAAGATAAATTTTAAAAAATAATATAAATTTATATGTCATTTTATAGATTTTAAAAAATTAGTTATCCTCCTTAAATCAAAGTGGCTCCGCCCACTGGCAATTTTTAAACTGTAAACCGGAGAAGGTATATTGTGACAATACCCAATAATGGAAGGGGGGGAGTCCTTAAATCTGAATTAATGAAAGTGATTCAGAATTTAGGAAAATAAATAGCAAATCCCACATTCTCACATGACATAATTGGACACCCCATATGGAAGAGATTCCATCATTTTCACATACCCCCAAGTTGATGATTATATTCTTCTCTATTTATGCAATTTGATTATTATTATTATTATTATTATTATTATTATTATTATTATTTTTACGTATACTTGAACTCAAATAGGCTTGATAATGGAATGAAAAATTTCTATTCTTTGTAGGGCTTTGCTCCGAATAAGACAAAAGTTTTCCAATTCACTTTCCTATGGAGATAGGAATGGAGGAAATTCCTTTCCATTGAACAGGGCGAGGAAAAGACAGTGAGAATATTCTCTGTCCTGTAGAATTTCTAGACTTGATAATTATATATATATATATATATATATAGTGAATAAAAGTATAATTTATACAACAAAAATATAATCTAATAATGTATCTTTTATTTTATTTAAAAAAATACATTCAATATAAAATTAAAAAAAACTTGAAAAATTAATATTAAAAACTAAAAAATTCGAAACATAAAAGAGTATATCTCATATAATATTTAAAATAAAAAAATATTTTTTTTTTTTGCTAAAGATTCAAATAAAATCTATCAAATAAATTATGAGATAAATTTGATCAGTACTATATAAAAATTTCGTATTTGGTATTGTTAAATTAATAAGCGTTGAATTACTAATTAACTTAATTTAAATATAAATTACCCATCTTTTAAACTTTTTTTAAAACAGAAATTTATAAAAATTATGACATATAAAATTCATAATAAATTAAATTAATTAATAATAAATTATTACATAAATAATTTATTCTATTACAAAATTGTATTTTAAACATTATTTGGTAGTACGTAATTTATAAATTTTAATTTATTTCAAAATAATTTTTTAAATTGAAAAAATTTCAGTGGATGGGATC
>CATIWF010052994.1:0-40656 GCA_949630135.1 Balakata baccata
CAAAATTCCAGAATGAGTCTAATGATTTTGGTATATATATATATATATATATATATATATATATATATATATATATTAGCATAGACTGATACAGCAATCAGAACTAGAACATGTCGAAGTATGAAAATTAACAAATCATAAGCTACTTCACAAGCAATCTCACACAAAATCTATTCTTATGATTTTGCTGCCTCTATATCTTCATCAGCGACAGCGAGGCTGTTAAAGTCTTTAGCTTCTTGTTCAAGAGCTTTCACTAATTCAAAGAAGCGACGCCTGGATGTTGGCAGCCTTGACAGCGTCAAACAAAAGCCTCGTAGCCTGACTTCAACATGGAAGATTAACTTTCAAGTATAAACTAGAACTGACAAACTAAGTATATCAGGTAAAGAAAATTAGCAGTACCTTCTACTCAGACCCTCCAACTGAGCTCTTTTAATCTTTCCCTCTGGGGGAAAGCCATTGTTCAGCCAAGATTCAATTCTTGCTCCATCACCACCATACAGGCAGTGTTTGTAGAAGTATAACTCTTCAGTTTTGTTTAAGTTTAGACTCCTTATCTGTTCTTTCATGATACACATTGGCTCATAAAACCAATCAAAAACCCGCCCTTCTGGTCTGTTTAGACTTGTTACTTCAACTTTATCACCTGCAACAATAATGAGACTCAATATTACTCTTAATGCATTGTGGTAAAGTAATGACAAATAAATAATCAGCACAAGTAGAGTGATTCTTACGGAGGATAAATCCGCTTGAGCCACTGTTGATGGAGTGAAAGAAGCATTCAAGAAATGCATATGCAGGAATTCCAATGTTGATAATATTTGATTTCGAGTTTCGCCATGCATCGAGATCAGCAATTCCAATGGCTTCATTCTTTAAAAGCTCTTTCCCAACATCTTCAAATGCTTTAAAGAAGCATTCCCATATCTAGTCCACGTACCATACACAGAATCAGTCAACATGAAAAATTAAGAGCACAGCACAAGCCAACTTAAATGAAGCATTCCAAGTTCGTTTCTAGCAAAATTAATCCTTATTTATGCAGTCTTCGTTACCATTGGTGTCTTCAGTGTAATATTAGCACTGTCAGTAAGAGTCCTTATAAATGATTCACCAAAACTGACATGAGCACCATCAAGCTGTTCCTGCAGCTTCTTTGCTAGAAAAAATGAAGAATCGGAAGTAACTAGTTCGCGGTATTTGGGTCTAGTTGTCAACAAGGCAGAAGCAATCAGGCAGTTCACTCAAAGTTTTGAGCAATGCTGTTGAAATATAAATAGATAAGTAATCAAAGAGTTGCATACCTAGGCAAGCAGGAACCTTCTTGTAGGTAAAGTAAATCATTCGTATACTCATCAAATATAGATACAGAAGCAATCACATAAAGCAATCCCCTCTTAGTGGAATTTTCCTAACAAATTTATTGGAAAAACAACCACATTAGTCAGCCAAAAGAAGGAATGGAAAGAGCAGCTGCAGGTATACAACATGGTGATCAAGCTAAGCTATACCTGATATGCAACAACTGCAGCATAAATGCCAATGCCAAAACTGGAAATTATGCCAGCCAAAGTTGCCAGCAGAACCACAATCGGCCACAACAGAATAAAAAATCCAGCAATAGGAACGCAGACAGTTTCCAAAAATGGGCCTGATCTCCCTATAAGATCTTGGATCAGCCGGTGCCATCCTTTAAACAATAGTATAGGTGCTTTGTACACAACTATTAAAGTTATAACAGGAAAATCAACAAGAAGGCCCAGAATTGCTGCCAGAATGCAACCAGGTATCTGCAAAACCCTGTTGAAATGCCAGAGAAAAATAAGCTCATCATTTTATAAAATCTATTATTTGAAAAATTCAACAGCTAAACATTTCTGAAGGAATAATACTTTAGCTCAATGGGATCTTCTTCCTCCTTCGACTTCAGCAGCCCATCCATAACAGAGAAGTATGAGTGGAATGAAAAATCTGCAAAATCTCGGACAACGGTGCATGCTCCCCAAACACAAGTCCAAGTCCCATCCTGTGAAGGTAATAAGTTTGCATACTCAAAATTCAATATATTACAGCAATGTTAAAGCGGAAAAGCTATGAAAATATTACTGTAAAGCATCTCATCAGCTTCATGCCGATTGGGCCTTCCTTACTGATAGCCCTAAATGTCTCCATAACTGGCCAAATGAAACCATACCCAGCTCCCATGATTGCACTTCCAGCTACACCAATAACAGTCCACAATGCTATTGGTATTGGAACCAGTAAAATCAATAGGCATTTCATGTATGGGCCAAACATCTTTGTTCTGTTACCAATTTTGTGAGAACATGATGAGAAAAAGAAAATAACTTCCGTCACCATGTAGTCTTTGTACACTTGGAACTGGAGAGAGGAAATTAGAAATTTACATGATTAAGCAGTAGATACTCCAGACCAGATGAAGCGGCCATAAACCTAGGACAACGCCAGTATCTCCAAAAGCAATAACCAGAAACACAAAAGGACTGAAAATGGCACCTGACATATTCATTTATTATTAGTAGTTACAAAGAATTAACTATGATTCAGATTTAATGAACAGAAAGAAAGAAAAATGGCTACCTTTGATGATTCCAAGAACAAATAGAACCATAAAAACTGGAAGAAAGAAGACAGTGTAACAAAAATAGCTGAAGAATCCCTTAGGAATTTCCATTTTCTCAAAAGATTCTTACTCCTGAATCTACTGCAATTGAATTAAAAAAAAAAAAAGAACTATAAGTTTGTCTATGAATACAGAATGCCTGATCTAAAATTGAGATTGGTATCTAAAATTCTAAATAACTTCCCTGCAGTTCCTCAGCAACAAAAAAGAGGCATAATGGAAGTTAGAACTATGATGAACTTTATCACTCACCTCCTCTAACCCTTTTGTTTTTTCAGTCTTTAGCAATGAAGAGAAATAACCAGCAAGCCAAAGCAAAGAGATAGAAGCTGACCCTTGTGCGGAGTATAGCTATAAAGAAAGAAAATTTAGTCGAAGATTGAGAATTAGTAATCAGTACAAAATACAGAATCTCTAGCATGCAAAAATAAGACCAGCAAAATTCTATTTTATATCTTCCTAGAAATGGAGGACCCCTTCGTTTGAAATGTTCCAAAGTTCATTATTATATGCAGAAAGAATGAAACCAGCCAAACAAGAACACAAAGCTTTTGGTGGTACTTGAGATGCGTAAGCTTAATTGCTCTTACTACAAAAATGAAGAACCTTACTCTTTCAGGGCTTGAGTGGGGTAATTTCAAGTTAAAAATATTAGTGGTAACAAAACTTATCACTTAATTGCATGCATATTTGAGATTGTTAAGTGTTTGAATTTTTTTTTGATTTAGTTTATTATTTTTTTAATTTTTTTAAACTGTTTTTTTCAAATATATCTATAGAAAAAATATCTATTTATTTGCTTTTATCATAAATCAGTTTTTAAAACTTAAAAAATTAAAAATATAAAAGTTTTTGTAATAAACACTTTTTTCAAACTCAACTCCAAATGGGAACACAAAATGGTATTCAAACTTTGATTTGTTGCAATTTAGTACCAAAAGTTTCATAAATATTAAAATTTGGTACCCTAGTCAAATTTATAGTCAAAGAAACTGATGTGACATATTAATTGGCTGACATGGTATATTAATGTGACATGTCAATAGATTGACACATTATCTTATTTGACTGGAATTTTGACTTGGGTACGAATTGCAATATCTATAAAAATTTTAGTACTAAAATGTAACAAATCAAAGTTTTTATACCATTTTACAACTAAGTAATAAGTTTTCTTACCGACTGCACAATTATTCCTGTAATTTCACATGTTATATCTCGAGTTTTGCACTCTAAAGAAAGAAAAAAAAATTCTGTTTCCTAATTTTATGAACTTATGTAATTAAATTTCCTAATTTAAATATCAATTTGTACTAATTTATTTCCTATTTATGTGACAATTGAATAAATTTTTAGTTTGTCAGATTTTACAATTTTACAAAGTAATAATTGAATTTTTAATAAGATAGTTTAATATTTTAAACAGATTGAAAAAAGCTTACCCAAACTCTAACATCTTTTTCTCTCAATTTTTTCTTATTTATTTCTTTAACCACCATCTTCCTCAAGCAAGTGATTTTTGGATACTATTGGTATGAAATTATTCGTTTACATCTTTTTTATCTATTTATTTCTAAATTAAGTAGTTATTTCATATAGATCTAGGTTTTTATTTTATTTGTTTTATTTTTAGTGATTTCATCATTTTGTTACGTTGTTTAGTTTTGTCGTCTTATTACAATATTTTGTTTCCGTCGTCTTGTTGCAGCGTTTTTGTGTATGAGCGATTCAGATTATGGTCGTCAGCATGTTGTATAACTGAAATCATAAATATTCTAATCATTATAGTATTATCAAATTTATAAGCTTTAAACTATTTTATTATACTATTAATCTAGATACTGTGAATTTTTTCACTGTATCATCTTCTATATTTTAAGCGAATTTATATTTATTTCTATCGATGTATTACTATAATTATGAATCAATAAAATTATTCTTCTTGTCAAAAAAAATTAAATTTTTAGTTTGTCGCTATCCATGAAATTTTTAACATCTAATTGATAATAGTTATTAAATAAATTTTAAGTTAGAAGATCATTTTTTAGTCAAGAAGTCAATTGAACAAATTTTTAGTTCATCGTTATCATGGATACTCTTTAGCATCTAATCAATAATAGTTATTGAATAAATTTTAAGTTAGAAGATTAAATTAGTTTAAAATTAATATAGAAAAAAATCAACTGAAGAAATTTTAAGTTAGTTAAGAAACTTAACTATACAAATTCGTAAAATTATGGACTACAATACATCTTTTTCATTTCCTTTCACAGCTTTCCTTCTTTTTTTTTTTTTGGTCATTTCTGCAAAATTTATTTCTTAGAGGCCTAATTTAAACATATAAGTTCAGTTAAGTAGATGAAAAGCACATCTACTGGTCAATTAAGTTGCAAGAGAGGTAACATCATATGCTTACAAATTTATCAACTTTGTTCTTGTATTAGTTTATTTTCGCTTTATCCATTTCACCGCTAAATGGAAATTACTTGCAACATTTAACGGTGGTTAATAGTATAGGATTTCGAACTTTATCAAGAACCAATATCCTGCATTCAGGAGTGAGGACACGAGTTCCCCTACATACTGCTCCTTCACAAAATCAAAAAGAACAATTCCTTAACCAGACCAAGTTGGCATTTGCCATTTCTGAATTGATGATCAAAATAGGACAAGATCGCATTCTCTTAGTTCTGGGGCTAACTTTTTCTTCGATCAACATGTACCTGTATTATATTGGCATCAGCAGGGATAAACTCGAAAATGCACATGTCTCTCAATGCCACATTGTGCTTCCTGCAGAATTCACGCCAGCCATTATGAATTATGATCCGACCATCATTCCTGAAAATGAGTTTCACAGGCCATAACTTTCCATTCTCGTCTCGAAGTTTCATATCTTCTCGCAATTTAATGTTGTGTTTTTTAACAACTGACCCATGAACGTACTGCAACCACCAAATGTAAAATAAGAAACTTAACATGCATAGCATATGTTGGAAGTTATCCATAAAACTCTAGCTCACAAGAAACAAAACACATTATAGAAAAATTATCTGCTGATAAGAATGCATGTCCAAAAATTGTTATGTTCAATTTCTCTTACTGGCTACTAATTAACAGGTTTTAAGGTGTCAATCTTGGTTTAAGATAACTTCGTAGACCTGCCAGTCTTAACAGAAAGTGATTGAATTAACAAAAATGTCAAGTTCTAGACATTCCTTTTCTTACTTTCCCCACCAAAACAGCAATTAAAAAGGCTAGGAGTATGTAAAAGGCAGCATGCAAAATGGGCAAAATTACCAAACCATATCGAGATGTTCTAGTCATAATTGTCACAAAGTGTGGATTTTTAGGTTCAACATAGGTTTGCGGTCCGCATTTTTCAGGTTTTCTTCCTCTAGTCTGTCTTAACACTGATTGACTTCCTTTAGATTGACCTGTAAGCATAAAAGATTTTAGATTAAAAGGGAGGAAAATGCATCAGGGCAATATACTGACACAAAACAGATAACAATGACTAACCTTGTGATGTTTGCGTTGGTCTGGTTGCCGTTTCTGAAAATTTTCCCTTGCAACCTCTAGTAGACTGATTCCTAGTCTTTCCTTCTTCTGTTTCTATTTCCTCCTTCACATGAGTTATAACTTTGACCTTTTTCAATCCATTTCTATCATATACTTTGACGAAGAAATGAGTTCTTCCATCATAGCTGAAGACAAGGAAGTCTCCATCAACTAAAGAATGATGAGTTGCAAATTCTTGCCAACCTTCTCTAATAATCAGCTTTCGTTCAGTCTTTTCTAGTTTTATATCCCAACCTTTTCCAGTATGATCTCTAAGTGTAGCTCTTTTAGGGACAGTTCCAGTCAATTGCGCAACAAAAGCCGGTGGTAAGCTCTGAAACATTAAGATACTTTATCACATAAGGAAGAAACAACTATTCCAATTCAAAAATACAGCAGAACATAGATCGCTAAACATACTAAATTACAACAACAGGTAAAAATCGCAGTCCAAGTTTCAAATTTAATACATGCAATCCTCAAACCATGCAAATTTATAGAATCGAATTTCACACAATATTGCCTCATAACTTAATCTACCAATTTGTCAATGGACGTTCTTGAATTAATTGACAAAAACTGAAACTTGCAATGAAAGCAACAAAGAAAAAGCACAACTCACCACAAACAAGGCGATTAACAAAATCACCATAGAAAGCTACTTAAAAAAAAAAAAATCCTCTTTCTCAAGAATCAAAAAGAAAAGACAACTAATAAAATCTCATATTATCATTATGGTCTTTTTATTCTCCTCCCCCCCCCCAAAAAAAAATCCTTAAAGTCGCAATCTTTGTACAGACCGACCCATATCTAACATCAAGAAGACTACGCGAGAATTATTACTGGCAATGTAGGTCTTTGTCTGTTCATTATTGGAAAAAAAAGGTACCAGTTGATGGGAACTGAGACGGGAGAGGAAAACTTTGAAGAATTCGACGGAAGAACAGGGCGTTGTACGTTTCACCATCTTCTTCGAAACCCTAACATGGGTACTAAACGATGAAACTTAAGAAATTTTGGTACGAAACTTGAATCTGCTGATATATATAACCGAAAACTTGGTGATTTATTTAAATTTAATCGGAAGAAATGAAAATATGGCTGTAGTTTTTAAAATTAATTATATTTGAAATCTTGATTTACCATGAAACTGAAAAAATAAAACCAATCTAAGAATATTTAATTTATTTTTACTTTGATTGTGGAACTTAATTTATATTAAAAGTAAATTTATAATTTAAGATATATGATAAATCAAGATTAAAAAAAACTGAAGAAGAATATTCTCAGAATGAAATAATTTAAAAGCAAATTGAAAATTGAATACTAATTAAATAAAAAAAATAAATTCTGGAATGAATTAATTATCAGAAAAAAATTGGCAATATCATTTTACTCTTTTATCGTAAATCAGCTCCTTTTCATTAATTGACAACGGTTTTAAAAATGCGTTGGTATATATCAACAGGAGATTCAATATGGAATTTTGATCCCTATATAAAAGTGTCGCCAATAGAGAGATAATTACGTAGAAACAGTAGCAGAGTTAGAATTCTATTTTTTTTTTTGGAATAAATTTATTTTTTATAAACTATTTTTTAAAATAAATTTTTAGAAAAAAATTATTTATCTGTTTCTATTCCAAAACAATTTTGAAAATTCAAAAAAATTAAAAATAATAATTTTTTTTTCAAAAAATACATTTTCCAAATATAATGTCAAACGGACCATAAAATGGACTTGATGACCAGTTGTTGCAATCACCACTTACATAAAATACACAAATATTTAAAATAATTGTGCTTAAATAATTTCATTTTTGTTTAGTGATTTTGATAGGAGATTAATATCATAATCATACAATACAGTTTTTCTCAATGGAACAACATAACAGATGACATGAGGAAAACCATACCTTCAGAATTTCTGTTGGAACAATGTGAATTCTCAACAATGGTTGATTGTGACAGATCTTCCAAAATGTCAATGGAAACATCATCTTCAACTTCCAATATCTCAAGCTCTTGAAATGATTCTGACAGATCATCCTTACTTTCAACTCAAACATCTTCTACTATGCTCATGATTTGGATCAAACCTGCCCCAATATCATATATGGATACTCTATTTCGGGAGCGCTTTTGTCAAATATGATCACACGCAAATGGCAAAATAGTTTAAGAATCACATTTACTTGAAGAATGACAATTGCACCTTTCAACTTTCAACTGTTTAAAATATACGTAATAATATATAAATTTATACAATTTTTCAATATTTATTCTTCCAAAGTATATTAGAAGTTTAGCATATAAATTTTTGCATTCCACACATAGAGCCTTGACTCGGCCACTAGACCAAAATATCAAACTAATTACAGCAGCTTGAATACAACATCTCTGAGTCATCATGTGGACTGCAATTTCTGAACTAAATTGAAAATGTGAAATACATGATAATGACATTAAGAGTGAGAAGCAGTTTACCTATTTCCAATTACTTGAAATGTGGCTTTAAATGATGAGCTTACTCACACTTTCTGCTAATAAAACCCTAATGGGATTTCAAATTAACTATTTATAACTCGTAATTTTTCATGGTTGCTCTTTCCCAAAAAATTTTCTAGTCAAAGTAAAGCTCAGAAGTAGTCATTTTAGCAACAATATCAGGATTACTTCACACACCAGAAAACTGTCTTAGAGAGAACCATTGGGAGACAATAACATGAAACAGAAGTAAGAAGAGAGCCTAAAAGTTTTCCCTCCTGAATATCTATCACGATCAAGAACTATCTTGGAAAAATGGGTTTCCTCTGCCATGATAACAGACAAGCAACCTCATCGGCTAGCTTTTTCTTGAGGTTTTGTGAGCTCATTTAACATACAAATGGCAGCTTTCACATCAGAAGAGCTGAAAGTTTGAACTTCCTTGTATTACAAACAAACAACATTTAGATATTCAACCAAAATATGAGTGTTCATCTCACTTGCAGTTCTCCTACCACCCAAAATATAACTAAGCTGATTACATTAGCTAAACAGGACAGAGGTTGATGACTAACAAACTATCATACTTGTGTAAATCAGGAAAAAAACACTTAATTATGTAATTACACATTTCCATTCTTTTCAAAGAGCCAAAAAAGATGCATTCAATTTGCCGGGCCAGAGTAGTACTCAGAGCTACATTTCAGAGCTTTTTGGATGATTCGGTTCATCTACCATCTCTGCTTCCTGATCTACTAATCTCAAGATTAATGAAACCACCATTTGCTTGCACATAGTGAAAGATCAAAGTGTTCCCCCCTGCTAGCCCATTAGCTTCATGTAAATCAGCCCATCCTGAACTTAGGAAAATGCTTGGACCACATACTCTCACATCAACTGGCCATTCCCTCCCTTCAGGATCCTTAATCACTGCGCTTTTCTTGGATACCAGCCCTGTCTGAACAGCAAAACTTTTGGGCATCACCTACCATTCCCACCATCAAAATGATAAGCAAAAAACTTAGAAACCCATGAAAATTTCGAGTTGAAAACAGATAAATAATTAAATGGGGAGGTGAAGATGAAATACCACACTGTACTTCTGGTATTCTTTCAGTTCCCGTACAAAATAAGCATGATTTGGCTGCCCAGCTTCCATTGCTTCTCCTTCAGTTCTTTTGAGTTTTATTCCTCGTTTAGCCTTTCTTTCTTGCATAAACCAAACCCAAAAAAGATTCAATTTTTAACATTAATTATGTAGAAATGAAAAAGGGGGAGCTAGCTAGATTGTCAATTACCAGTCTTTCCTGGAGAAAATCCAGGTTTACGTCCCCGTTTCCTGGATGGGATGTCTCTACTTGTTGAAGCAGGGGTCTCATGATCTTGATGAGCTTCGTGTTTAGTATTTTTCAAGCAGCAAGTTGGCCCATAGATCAGAACTTCAAAAGTCCTTTCATCAACAAGATTGAAAACAAGGATATCCCCCATTTCTAAATCATTATTTTTCACGAACTCTTCCCATCCGAGCTTGAAGAAGTAGCCATCGTTGTCGCTAATTACTGATACCACAGAGGATTTTCCCGCGCGGGATTTCAGTGTTGCTACTTTGGGTATGAGTTTGTCAAACTTTTTCACAAAATAAGGTGGTAATCTCTGCCAAATACACAGAGAGTTAATCATATAATCAAGAACAAAAATTGAAAACCAAGCAAGTGACTAGACGAGAGGAGCCATACAAATTTTTGCTTGAAATCACCAACTAAAAACTTGATGAAAGTAACAGGAACAGGCCATTTCTTATGAACATTGCTCTGTTTTGGCGTGCTTGCCATCTTCAGATTTTGCTAAGAGATTGCAGTGGTGGTGTGAGATAACTTTGCACTGGAAGCTGTTACAAGAGAATCTTGACAGAGAATAAGAAAACAAGCAAGAAATATCATTAGCTTCAGGGCATCTCGGTCTTGGAGAAGATTTTTTTTTTTTGAACAGCGGTCTTGGAGAAGATAAAACTCTTTCTTGTCAAGACTCCCTGTGGACGTACCTGAGCAGAGAACTAATGCTGCTTTTGGTAATTACTGCAGAAGTGCAGATTAAATAATTAATTATTATTATTTTTTCTACATTTGCGGGCAGAGACATCGAACATAAATATAGCATAAATCGATGAGACTACTGTTGTTAATCACACTTTATTAGAAAAATCACCCTTAAATATACGCGCAAATTTAAGCAAAAGCTTGGTCAAACTGCTAACTTTTAGAAATATTAATTTTTTTTAAAGATCTTAAAACAAATATAATTAATAAATTTGTTTACTATATTATCTTAACCATTATTAGCAATATTAGTTATAAAAAATGGGTTTATAATTTTTTTTATTTTTAAATTTTTTATAAATTGTTTTTATTCTTAAAAAAATATCTATTTATCTAAAAAAAAAATAGTTGGATTCAACCTTGTGAATCGAGTTTTATATCATATTTGAGTTTTTTCTTGTCAATATAGAACGAATTAAGGACCATTTTTATTGTTTGATTCAATCCGATTTCAACAATATGACTTATAAGTTGAATTCTAATAAAATATTATAACACCTATGGTTCATTGAAGATTAAAATATGAATATAATTTTTTATTTTTGTCATCAATATATTTTTCAACTCATTTTTCATATAAAACCATTCAATTTTAGGAATGCCTTTGATGCTGGTTCTCATTAATTTATTTTCCAGTAGAGTTTATGCCACAATATGATATGGATAGGGAAGAGAAAAAGCAAGAAAAGAATGGGTGATTTATACTTATAGTATTGTAATTATCTAACTCGTAACAATTCAGTACCTAAAGTATTATTTGTAATAGAAAATTTTAAACTTTAATTTTGTAATATAAAAATATATATCATCTAAATTTGTTAAATTGTTTAACAAAATACTAACATGAACTTTCCATATCAGTAAACAATTTTTACATATAAATGTCACACGTATAAAACGGATTCCACAAAATTTTTTCCCTATTTAATGAAATATTTGATTATATTTAGTTTGATAAAACTCATTTTGTACCCGTGAAATTTACAAATAAAATATTTTTGTTAACGTGAAAAGTCGATATCAGCATTCTGTTAAATGGTTAAATGAATTTTAATGACAAATACTTTTATATTACAAAATTAAAGTTTAAGAAATTTTCTATTACAAATAATAATTTAGGTATTGAATTGTTAAGTTAGATAATTGAAATACCGTCAACATAATTTACCCAAAAAGAACCAAATTTAAAATAGAATAAATTATATAATTATATGAGATTTTAATAAATTTCTGCTAAAAATAAACTTTTAAAAAATTAACATTATATCTTATGTCATTTGAGATGATACTTATTCATTAGACATTTATATGAATTTCGAATACTATAATGAAATAAATCATATGATTTTTTTATATTTGAGATGTTTTTATATGAATTTTTCTAGAATTTTATATTCAATCTAATGACATTTTTTAGAAATCGAAGATTTATACTCGTTATTAATGACTATAACCGCAAAACAACAAGTACATTTAAGCCCCAACTTTTATGATTGTAATCTCAAACGGTAATCTTACCATAGGACAGTGGACGAAGCAGAAGCCTTGACACTTACAGTTGAGGCTGCAATGAATGTGCAAAGGGGTTATTCAATTTCAATCCAAACAATCAAACTATAAAGGCAAAAGATGTGATGGTTCATTTTCATAATTTGGCTCTCTTATTAGTTTTTATCCAAATTGCTCCTAATATTTCGTTTTTTATTCATTTTGTCATTTAAAAAATTAAAATTTTGTCATAATATTCTATTATCAATTAAGAAAAATCTAAGAATAGTACGAATGACATGCTACATTATCATATGATAGTCCGATTTGTTATATGTTTAAAATATTAAATAGTAAAGTGATAAAAAAAAATTTAAAAGGTAAGTTAAACCAAAAGTTGATCAAATAAGTAAAATTAAAAAAATTGACAAATTCAAGTGAATGAATATGATTTAACCCATCTATAAATTGTCCACAATAAACAAAACCAAGTCAAATAAATTATTTTATATATAATATTTTCACATTAATTTAGGCTATATAAATCTAGTTTAGGCAAGTATTTTCCTAAACATTGTGGTTTATTTATCTATTGGGGTGTTTGGTTAATTGGTTTATAAAAAAATAGGTGAGAGTGCGAATAAAAATAAGTGATTCCCATTAATGTTTAGTTAAAAAAAATGAAGTGTAATGGAAATTAGATTTTCTCATTAATAGAAATCTCTCATTCTCTTCTCCCCATAGGAAATGAGTATTTCATTGCCACGACAATCAAGTCAAATTAGTTAAAATATAAATTATCCTAATTATTATACACCTTCTACTTAATGTATATTTTTATTTAATATACTTTATTATAAATAAATATAAACTATAATTATTTTCAGTTTTTCAATATATTTACTCTTAATTAATGTTAGAAGATATTATGAAAAATATATAATTCTAATAATATTAATTTATTTTTTAATAATAATAAAATTAAAAGTATAATTATCTTAAATAAATATATAATATATATTTAATTCGAGGATCTATTCATATTTTATTTTAAAAGAAATTATATTATCTTATTATTAATTACGAATTAATATATTATATAAATATGACAATTTAACTAAACATATACAAATAAAATTTCATCCTCATTCTTCAATAAATAAAAATTAACCAAACAATATATTAAAATCAATTATTTTTATTCATTTTCATTTCCATTCCGATTATCACCTTTAAACCAAACACCACCTAAAACAAATCCAAAGAGAGGATAAAAGTGAGTTAGAGAACTTAAAGTGCTACAAGTTTCAGTAATCTGTGATAGCAGAATTTTATTATTAATATAATGGTACTGTAGTTATAATGTTTTTTCTTTTACAAAAAAATGCATTTTAATAAAATACAAAATACCTATAAATCTTACAGAATTTCTAATAAAGAAGTACTTAAAATGGAAGGAGGAGGCATTGTTAATATACTGAATTAATTTTTAGGAAAAATTATGTAAAAATGAAATCATTAACATTTAGGTGATTTTCAATTAAAATCTTATTTTTTTTTTCCTAATTTATAATTTGAACTTTAAATTTTTAAATATTTTATTTGGAAATTAGAAGTTCAATTAAATAAAAATTAGAGATTGGATGAGTTAATATAAGACAAAATTTCACTTGAGTCCTCAATTTAGTAAAGTTCAAGGCTCAATAGTCAATGACTGAATAGTATAAAATTTTCATTGAGGGACTTAATTGAATTTTGTTTCTAATTAGTTGAGGGGTAAAGAAAGTTTTTCCAAAATTTAAATGTATTTTTTCATTTTAGCCAATGCAGTGTAGCCACGTTGGCGATCCCGCGCTTCTTACTCTAATACTTGAATGCTTGCTGTCCTCTATTTTAAACCCCAGACAACCTCCGTCGCAAAACCCCTTCAAAATCATGCGCCACCTGCTAACGGCCAGCCGACGTCACCACCGTTCCACCGCCGCTCTCCTTTCCAATGTCCGCCACTACAAGGCACAGAAGCAACCGGCACCTCTGGCCCCGCCAAAACCTCCAAAACCGCCGCAGAAACCTCGGTCTTTCACATTTCACGACGCCGTATGGGAGGATCCGTACAGTTGGATGTCCAGCTTGAACGACAAGGTGGCGATGCGCCATATGGACGTGTACATGGAGCAAGAGGAGAAATACATGGAGGCCGTAATGTCTGATACTGAGAAGCTACAGAGTAAGCTCCAGGCTGAAATGGCGTCGCGGATGCAATATGACCTCTCTACCCCTCCTATCCGCTGGGGGCCATGGTAACTTGTTTGGGTGTTGAGAAAATATGATAAATTTTTAATTCAGAACTCTATTAGAACCTGATTTTTTTTTTTCATTATTTCAAGGTGAATTTTCCATTTTTCCTCGCCGCAGGTTGTACTATAGGAGAGTTGAAGAAGGAAAGCAATATCCAGTTCTCTGTCGAAGATTGTTAAGCTTAAATGAGGAGTTCATTTCCAATAAATCTCCAGCGGGCGGATTTGACTTTACTTCTGGTAGAAGAATTGAGCAGAAGCTGCTCGATTACAATCAAGAAGCAGAGAGATTTGGGGGTATTGAAAAAATTGACTCTTTTATTTTTTTCCAATTTTTAGGACAATCTTTGATTTTATTTTGAATATTTAAACTTGTTTATAGGCTATGCGTATGAAGAATTATCAGAAGTGTCACCTGATCATCGGTTTCTAGCATATACTATGTATGACAAGGACAATGACTGGTTTAGATTATCTGTAAGGAATCTGAATTCCGGTGCATTATGTAGTAAGCCGCAAGCGGATAGGATTTCAAATTTGGCTTGGGCCAAGGATGGCCAGGCACTGCTTTATGTTGTCACTGATCAATATAAGAGGCCTTGCCGGTAAATATAATGTGAATTTTGTGATTTCCTTGTGGTTTTTCTCATTGGTATGTGCTTACTTGGATTCAACTAGATATACTGGAATTCTCTCTTTGCTGATCAGGATATATTGTAGCATGATTGGATCAACTGATGAAGATGTTTTGCTTTTAGATGAGCCAAATGACAATGTTTTTATAAACATAAGGCACACAAAAGATTATCGCTTTGTGACTGTCAATGTCTTTTCTACTACATCTTCAAAGGTATCAATTTCAGAATACTTTATGCTGGACCTAGGATCCTGAAATTAATATTAGTTGAAATGGTATTATAACCATGACCATGTTTTAGGTCTTTCTGATCAATGCAGCTGATCCCTTGTCTGGCATGACATTAGTGTGGCAGTGTGAAGCTCAAGCCCACTGCATAATTGAACATCATCAGGGATTCCTTTATTTATTTACTGATGCAGCTAAGGAGGGGCAACCAGTTGATCATCATTATCTTCTTAAAAGTCCTCTTAATTCTTCTTCCAGTCCTAGAGTGTGGGAGGTTTGTAAGCTAATCATACCTTTCTCTGCATAAGAAGCTTTTTTTCATTTCATTATATTAGCATTTGAAATTTCTTCACTACATATCTTCTTTCTATCTTTCTATTTTTATTAATCCCTAAATGTTGCATAATTTGCTTTAGCAACTTTGCTTAGTTAATAATTGGTGTATTTTATCTTTCTCGAATCCATTGCAGAGCATACTCAACGATGACCAAGCCTTGATTGTTGAGGATGTTGATTTCTGTGATACACACGTGGTACTAATTGTAAGTGAAGGTTGGAGATTTAGACTTTGTTCAGTTCCCCTGCCTTTGCCTCCTGGGAAGGTAAACAAAAGAAACCTATTATCTTGGGAAATTTGTAAGGTTAACCAGTGCTGGTGACAGTTTTACCTTGACAATTTTTAGCCACTCACTTTTTTTTGTATCATCTCTTATTTTGTGGCAGAAAGGTGTTAATTTAGCAGATCTTAACCCCAGATTCCTTCCTCTTCCAAAATATGTTTCTCAAATTTCACCAGGACCCAATTATGACTACCACTCATCAACCATGCGCTTCACAATGTCATCACCTGTGGTACAAGTTGTTTTGACCATAACTTCAGTATATTGTTCTCTGTTATACAGCAGTTTACACTTATATTACATATTGTTTGCTGCATTTGTCTAGATTTTTTTACCTAAATTTTAACATAAATATAGTTGGACAATTGGGTTTCTTGAGGCCGGTTCAATGAGTTACTTTGTTCATCTTGTTTGTGGAACACTATACATTCTACTCTTGTTTTTCAAATTGTGTTTTAGATGTTGGCTTGCAAGGTTGTATATGAATTAAATATGTTTATATTTTGTTAAATTGTTGATTTCTAGGTTGAATGTCCTAATTTGTGTGGTTTTAGCAGCTGACTTATAGGGATTAAGATTGATTTGAGCATACAATGCATATATGTGCTCTTCTTTCACTGGATTCCTGCAATTTTTTAAATCTCGCATGGCTCAATATTCATCCTAATTTCAGATACAAGGAGATAACTTATCAATTTGTCTCCGTTATTTAAGCCATATGAGGCTTTTTCAAGGTGTGCATGTGTTTACATGCAATTTTGTTATTCTTCCATTTGTTGGGGGTCAAATTGTGCATATCTTAGCTGATTGATGGAATTTATGTGGTTTAGAGGCTAACATCCTGTGATTGTATAATGCATGTCCTTGCTCTTCATTCAATGTATTCCGGCCATTTTTTTTCTCTTATGGTTGACTATTCTTTCTAATTTTTTTATAAGGAAAATATTTATTAATTTTTTACTTATGCTAGCCATGTGTAGGTTTTTCTAAATACAAATGTTTGTGAATGCATTTACCTTTTTTGTCCATTTGTTTTACAAAAAAAAAAAAGGGCATCTCCAATCTAATACTTGTCTCCAAATTATTACAGATGCCTGATGCTGTAGTTGATTATGACCTGTCAAATGGCAAGTGGAATATCATTCAACAGCAAAATATGCTTTATGAAAGAACAAGAATTTTGTATGGCTCTGCTTCTTCTGCCACAATCACCAATAGTTCCTTGAATAATTTAAACTCTGGTTCTTCGCATGAAGTCAAATCTGAAGATGATAACTTGTGGAATGACCTATCTGAGTTTTATGCTTGTGAACTTTATAATGTACCTTCTTATGATGAAGTTTTGATTCCTCTAACTATAGTGTACTCGTGCAAAAATAAATATGGAAATCAAAATCCTGGGTTGCTTCATGGGCATGGAGCTTATGGTGAGTTACTTGACAAGCGATGGCGTAGTGAATTGAAAAGCCTTCTTGATCGTGGTTGGATTATTGCATATGCTGATGTTAGGTAAGTTTCATCTACAATGCAGCTATCTGGAGATTCATTTTTGGCTCAACTTAGCTATTTTGTGCATGCATTAGTTCCAATTCCTCTTATCTGTTTGCAGAGGTGGAGGTGGTCAGGGTAAGAAGTGGCATCATGATGGTAGACGTACAAAGAAACTTAATTCCATCAAAGATTATCTTTCATGTGCCAAATTCCTAGTTGAAAATGAAATTGTGCAAGAAAAAAAGCTTGCAGGCTGGGGATATAGTGCTGGAGGACTTTTGGTTGCTTCAGCAATCAATCGTTGCCCAGATTTGTTTCGTGCTGCAGTTTTGAAGGTGCTTAGTCTATATGTATCCATTTGTGTTTCCCATTTGTTTTGCTTTCTTACTCTGATTATATGAAGGTTAACTATTTGTGTCTCAATTGTTTTTCCTTCTTACTCTGATTAAGGTTAACTACTTATACTAGAACCATCTTTCTCTTAAATTCTTGACATTTTAAATGCAAAAGCCAACACAGTAGAAATGTTCTCATAATTGTTAATATTAAATAACATAATAAGCTGTTTAATAGTTTTTGTTAATCTCATCCATTTCCTTTATCTGTTTCAGGTTCCCTTTCTAGATCCTACCAACACTCTTCTGCATCCCATTTTACCTCTTACAGCAGCTGACTTCGAAGAATTTGGATACCCTGAGGAAATTGATGATTTTCATGCCATTAGAGAATTTTCTCCCTACGACAATATTCAGAAGGATGTGCTTTATCCTGCCATGTTGATCACCTCATCTTTTAACACACGGTAATCTCCCACATACTGTACTATGTACTTTATATAGTTTGAACTCGGACGCAAACATTCCTTCCTGAATGAATACCGAGTTCACAAACTTGTAGAATGGTGTTAACCAAAAGCCCGTGATGCATCTTTTCTGACTGAAGGATAAGGCAAATGGAATCTTCCAACAAATTGAGAAATTAAACTCTAAAAGTTATTATGAAGTGTCAGATAGTTATGTTTACATTATTTGATATGAGTTCTCTCTTGATATTGGAAACTTGTTAGCTGTTCTTCTGCATTTGGTTGTTATTTGTTAACTTGATGTGCTTTTTTGTTTGATGATAATGCATACAGTATATTTTTCCTTCATATGAAAATTTGCTTTCAGTTGCTGCTCAGGGTTTTTCACGTGTTTCACTTGAAATGAGATCCACTGTCTGCTAGCTGGATTGTGGGTGATATGTAAGATGAATAATGCTGATTTTTTTTTTTCTGGTTTCTTTAAGACACGTAAAGTACAGACGGTTGCAATGAGTTTAAGTATCACTACATTCTTATCGGAGTTTGTATGAATAACTTGAAGTATCAGACCACTGGACATGGCATAAGATCTTTACATATCTGTCCTAGCAATGGATGTCTGATGTCATTGCCTGTATAAAACCCCTGGAAAAAGGAAAATTGATATGAAAATAATCAGAGAATTCTTCTTTCTTGATTATTAACTTTGTCATTGGTGTCATTATTATTGTTGCTATTATCTGAAATACATCATTTGATTCTTATCAAGTCTTCTGACTTAAACTAGCATGTGTTCCTATTAAATGCTAATCTAAGATGAAATTGGTGTACCTTAAGCAAATTTTTTTGTATTACAATAATGGAAAGTCTTAATTTCTTTTCAATTTGTTTTGTTGTGACAAGATGCATTTTCTCTTTTTGCCATAAAAATAAGCTATGTATTGTTTAAATTGACATCACATATATTCATCTCTGTGTTCGTATTGCTTATGTATTTTTTGGTGGAATGTTCTTTATTAGTTGCTTCCACAAAGTACCCATTTATATTCTTGAACCGATGATTGATTGAAGCTTCGTTTTTGTTTCTTTTTCATAGATCAGCACAAGTATTCAGCATAACAAAGTGGATTCTTTTAGAAATGAAATTTTCATCATTCCCTTTACAATGATTGAGCTGCTGATAAACTTAACATTTGGCATTTTTCAGATTTGGGGTCTGGGAAGCGGCAAAATGGATTGCGCGAGTTCGTGAACATGCAATTTATGATCCCAGCAGGCCGATACTGCTCAATTTAACAACGGACATTGTGGAGGAGAACAGATACCTGCAGTGCAAAGAGTCAGCATTGGAAACTGCATTTCTTATAAAGATAATGGAATCATGATGTAGGTATTATATGTCAGGTAGCAATCTTTAAGATCTGAAATCTGAATCACACACTATATAGTTGCCAACCAGGATCCAATTGGGTGCTTAAAAAATGGCACTCCCCCCCTCCCCCCCAATTGAAAGAGCTTTAAAGCCAGGTTTAGTGGTCGTCGAGTTTCATAGATTTAGGAATCTAAATTTTGAGGGTCATGGCTGATCTGGTACATTTAGATTTGTTTAACTTGCAAAAGCAACCAATTGAACCGTGACATAAAAACTTTTCAATTGTTGGTGGCAAGTTGCTTTCTTATATTGAGGTTGTAAGTTTGTTATTTGTACATATCACTCTGTAAGATCATAATAAAACTATATAAAGCAGCACTTAAATTTTGGAATGGAAGATAAACAATTTTGGAATGGAAGATAAACCTTACCTCATTATATTAGCTTATTAAATATGGGGAGCTTCAATATGTATAAAACATTTGTCCTTAAATTAAATTAAACAATAATTTCTAGGTAAATTAAGTTTATAATATTATCTGGAAAATAATTCAATTATACGATATATGTATGAAAATAATTAATTATTATATTTATATTAAATAATATAAATAATTAAATATATTATTATACAATTAAATTAATTTATAAATAATATAAAAATTTTCTAAAATTTTCTCATATAATATAGCCGTTAATTTAATAGTTAAATGGATAATGAGGCAGCTACATACCTATATTTTCAATTAGCTGAAATTTGTCAACGTTTCACTATCATCAACCACCACGTAAAGCTCCTTTTGTAAAAACTTGACCCCAAAAACAATGAAAAAAAGTCTCAAAGTAGTTTGTCAAACATGGAACCATTATTGCTTTTCTTTATGCAATCTTTTAGATAGTACAGAAGATTTCCCATTTGAATTAGAATATTTCGTAGTGAAGGCAGGGCAGGGATCTCCTGTTTTGTATCTTAGCAAAGAGAAGCAGGTGTCGATAATCATTATGTGGCTTTAGAAAGAAATTTGCAGTGCAAACTTTATAAAAAGGAGCCACTCAAATCCTTGAAATATAATAATAATAATAATAATAATAATCTGAATTATTAATCATACATGCATCCATGAATAACTGTGGGAAACAAAACTCAATGGGTATGGCCCAATTATGATAATTGCGATCAGGAAAGATGCCCTAATTGCGTAGCTTTGATGATGAGCTTTGCATTATGCAAATGGAATCTCCGGCCTGTTAACATCAAATAACTATTCATTATGCATGATTTTTCCCATTCTAATCCCTTGCCCTCTTTCTTTATATATTTCTTTAGATGGGAAATAGATTAAGCTTTCTTGAATCGAAATTACTAAGCAAATAGAAAATTGGTTTTTTCTGCGTCAAGAAAATGACACCATGTTAGTTGGAAGACTTGAACATTACTAATCAGATGCCTTTGGTACCAAGAACTCAACATTTTAAGTTTCCTATGTCAACTGAGAGACCAAAGATTTTTCCTTGACCTCAGATATCAAGTTGAAGAAAACAAATAGAAGCCGGAAGACGACTTAAAATGGAAGATACTGACATTTTAAGCCTTCCACATTGACCCTATTGCAGTATTTCAGACCCAAATATAAGTCAATAGAAAGTGCAAAACTTGTACTTGCTAAATTCCTCCATCTTTTCCAAGCATCATAAATTCTCATATAATAGATTCATCCAAATAAAATCTGCTTTGAGGTCAACATTACTTCCTGGGATGATACAAATTCCATTGACACCGACCACAAGGACCCCAATGGTAAAAAGGGAAATGAGAAGAAAAATATATAAATGAACAAGAATCAACAAATTCTCCTGTCGACTCAGAGAGTCCGGAGGAAGAGCAAGAAGCGAGCCAATAAACACATTCTGATCTTCTCTATCACTCTTGATCTTCGGCTAACTCTCAGATTTGTATCCCAATTGATTTTCCATGCTCATAACCACCCGCTTCCTTTCATCCTGGAACTGTACTATCAATGGCTCTTCCTAATTCATGTCTCTGTTCCCTCCTCAACCGTTGGAAGACCGCCCTCTTTGATAAAGGCTGGATTAAGAAACTTCGAAACAAAAGCCCATAGTTTGTAAACATCTTCAAAGTTGGTCAGAAATCCAAGAGATGCAGTGACAACCTCCACCCTTATGAACCCACTTTTGCCATTGTGTTGTCCATTTTCCATTGGCCTACACAAAGTAGTATCTTCCAGGTTCAAAGAACCACGGTGCTGCTTTGGGCTATCAAGTATCCGTATGTGACTCAGAAAACCAATGCCAAGAGAAATGCCTTCTCTTTCAGCCTGCTTCAGAACTACTTCTGGATTTATAAGACCCTGGTTTCTATTTCTAATGTTGAAAGCTACAGCTGCACCTCTTTCATATTTTATTTTTGGGCCATAAATGTGAACAAGAGGCACTCTTCCTTCCCCATCTGAACTGGGTATTCTCAGTTGAAGTAGTGAAGTTACTAGCCAATTGATCAAAAACCGCAACCTGAGAGTGGTTTTATTAAGACCCAACATATTAACATGATCCAGATGTCTGCAGACTATCTCAGGTTCCCTCCTATCCCACTCTTGCCCATCGCCATATTCCCCATCACTGGTGTACTCTTCATCTTCCACGCTGTTTGCGGATATTTCTCCTGGCTCCTGAGTATGGCTTAGGCGCTCTTTGCGACTATCATCCATGCTAAATGACACCCTTCTCCCCCTGCTTGGATGTTCATTTTCTTCCAAGCCAAAAAATCTACCGCCACCATATCTATTTCCTTCCCTTCTACCCAACAACCTGAATTCACCTTCTGTTTCCCTTCTTATAGCACTCTCTTTCATCTCTGAGCCAATCAGAGAGCTGGAACCATTTACCAGGGTATGTCGATCAGCAACAGATGTTGAATTATTTAGTTGGGATCTATTCACAGCAGAATTCAACAAAGAACCAGCTGAAAGTGCATTGCTGGTTCCTGGTTCTTCCTCAATCTCATGAATATTTGAAACATCCAAACCTTCCTTAAGATTTCGAGGCATGAGATTTGTTTCTGTGTATTGTTCTTCCTCAGGAACCTCCTTAACACGGTCCAATTCCTGTGAAACGGACATAACTGCAGCATCGAATGACAGCACAAGGTGATCATCATGCAGCCCCGTGTTCATTCCCTTGTCATCATATATTGGGATGCCATATATCTTTGATGATGGTTTTGGAGAGAGCCGCCTGTCGTTCTTCTTGCCAGAAAACCAGAATGGCGGTAAGGGAGAGGCTAATTTCTGTTTGTTTAGCTGACCACCTGTATCTGATCCTAATGGACTCTGGCCTAAATCAATCCACAATGAGTTGTCCGATGATTCATCTTCACTAAAGACTGGGCTTTTCATCATTTCCCCAACTGAAATACTCTCACTTTCTTCAAATATGGTGCTTGTCCCATCTCTATCAGAACTGTTATCTTGTTCCATCTCAGTCTCAAATACATCCCTCACCTGAGCAGATGTATATGCACCAGAAAAGGCAGGCAACTGTGATCCTGCACGAGCTTCCGTAGTTGTTTCAGCATTCCCAGCAACTTCATCATCTTCAATTCCAGCCAATCTGTCCAGACCATCCATAGAATCACTCAAATACAAAGGGTATTCCGGTGTGATCTTTACCATTCCCGACCCTGTACTTCCAGATTGATTCTGAAGACTTCCCATGACCGATTTCTTGAAAAGAAGACACCCAAAACCAGTTGGGTCATATCCAAACACTCTGTAAAATGAAGTAATAATGAAATCAGGTCGAAATAAGGACAATCCAAGTGAATCCATATCTTTTGGACCCAATGAACCAGCATCAAGCAAGACATGCCAATTGTTCTGTTGAGCTAAAGCCATCCATTGGTATGAATACTTGGCTCCAGTAACTCTTGACTGCACTGGGAACACAAACAAACCAACTGCAGAGTCCTTCTTTCTCCTCTTCTTACTTGCAATTTGCTTTCTCAAATCAGTCGAACAGAGTTTGAGAGTTGGCCATTTGAACCAAGCACTATAAACTTTTGCACCCTTATCTTTGGCACTTTGAGCCATCCAACTTACAGACTGGCTTTCGTAATCAAACATGGTCAACAACTTCTTGTTGGTATGAAAGGGGTATGATTCTGCGAGCAATTTAAATGCAGACCCTCTGCTCACAGTAAAAACAAGCCCATATTCATGCTCGGGGATGTTCAAATAATCCATAATTCTGGTCTTTATATCATGTTCCATCGTGCCTTTCTCAGCACCACCATATAGAGCATGATTGCTCAAATTTGCAGTTATTTCAGACAAGCTAAATGTAGAAGACTCCCAGTAATGCACAGTTTGAAGAAATGAAAAAAGCCCAAATCCACAGTAATCAAGGCATACCTTTGGGGACAAATGTGCATACTCATTCGACCTTAGTTGATCAATTTTCTCTGATGATTGATACTTTGGGTACATTGTGAGGAACATGGAGAATGCCTCGTTGAGCTTAGGAATGGAATCATCACTCTCGAATATGCGCTCAGCAGCTAAGGCCGTGGCACGCAAGAATTCACGCTGAGCATGGAGTCTTGCTAGGGATCTTGATCTACCAAGGCTCTCATCTTGGTTTCCAAGTGATTCCGACTCCATATCTTGGGATTTGAAGAGAGACCCATCTTCGGATGCTTCTTCCAGAGCCTCCCTGAGCTTGTGTTCTTGCAATTTCCGAAGAATCGATGGATTTTTCTTGATTTCAGGATTGGATTCCGACCCATCTTTCTTCCTGCCCTTCTTGTCCAAGATTAGAGCAGCGCAATGAGATATGGGCTTCCACAGTGAAAGATGCATCAAAGCTTTTGACTTTACAACCAATCTGAGAGGCAACCAAGAAAGCAAAACCTAGCTCAAGGCTCAAGAAAACGGTTTGGTTCAATTTCAGTTTAGCCCATCTAACAGCAAGGTCAGTTTCAAATCCTATCTGCTAAAACGAGAAAAAAAAAAAGGGGTGGATTCAGTCTTGACTCTTGGACCAGATCAAGAACCAGAGAGCACGAGAACAAGAATTCACAGAATAGAGAAGATGACAGCTTTAAATAAAAAATAAATAAATCAGCTGAGAAACTCAATGAAATGAAAAACCCAGAATTGAAATGACTCGGTTTAACAGAAGTCAAAATCCCATTCCAGTGAAAAGTTTAAAAAAGAAAAACAAATTTGGAAGAAACCAAAGAAAAAAGGGAGTCAAACCCTAGAACCCAAAAACCAGATCCCCAAATTTGCAAAGAACTTGCATCCAGCAAAATCCTTCGAAAAGAAAAATAAAGAGAAAAAAGGTTTTCTTCCAAATTAGACAGCCAATTATTTTTCTTTCGAGCCAAAAAAAAAGGAAGTCCTTGAATCCCAGTAAAGAACAGGAGCCTCAAGACTCCATTAACACACCTGAGAGAGCTCAAAAAGAACCTCTCTTTCTTGAGTCTTTCTCTCTCTCTTCACTGCAGCAGAAGAAACAGAAGCAAACCGCTCTCTACATCAAATGCTCATTTACTTTGTTACTAGTAAAATCCAAAACAAACACATTGCTGATAAACCCACTTTCCTATTTCTCTCTCTCTCTCTCTCTCTCTCGCTCTCTCTCTCCCTTAAAACAAACAGAAACAGTGATTAAACTAAAAGAACATTGACTTTCGTAAACGAAACCATTTGTATGCAACTGTTATTATTATTTTTTTTCTTTTTAAGATAAATATACATTTTCAGTCAACTAAAACCACAAAATTAATTATACTCTAATTAAGTAAAATCTCAATAGCTGCATACTATACTTTTATGAATTTTCAAATAGTATGCATATATAAAATTGGAACTTAAAAACTCTAATTAAATTGAAAAAATTACTTCTTTGCTCTTTAATTATATTATTATAGTAATCAATTATTATTATTTAAGTTTTTCGCAGTTACAATCTTTTTTCTCTTAAAGTATTTTGTTATATGGGACCCAGTAAGGCTTCTAGCTTTCCAGTGGGCCCCGGATAAAAGTCAAAAAATCAGCTAGCTTGCAAAAGCTGTTTTCTGTCCAACTAGGCACGGTTGATTTGAAGCCCAAGTCCAACCTCACTCCTGATTTCATTTTTAATTACCAAAATAAATTCAAACTATGAGCATTTTAACAATTTTAATTCAAACCATAGAAATTTTTACCAAAAGACGGAAGCTCAGGTTTTTTCAAAGGAAGTTTCCGCTGTCTAAATGCGGTAGAGCTAATCTTAAGGCTTACATGGCATTTCAAATGCTGATATTTCACCAAAAAATTAATTGAGCCCTCTGCCTCAAAAGGCACCGTTAAACTAAAAAAAAAAACACAATCATCCTGATTTCATCTTCAATCAAAAACCACGGGCTTCTGTTATTATTGGATAATTTCTTTAGATTTAGCTTTTTGGTTTTGTGGATTTTTTGGGATTAACTTTCTTCCCCCTCCTAGATCTCTGTCTGTAATTCAAACCCTAACTCTGGTGCCTTGTGCTGCCTTTCTCCTCGATCTTGGTGGCGCCCCCATTCTCCTCTAAAGATTAGCAATTTCCACCGCGATAGAATACATCATTAATTGATATCGTGCCTATGATTAATTGTTTGGCTCTGATTACCAGTTTGCGCTAACAATCAGTGAAGACGAGATGAAGGGGTAAAGCGAAAGAAATGAGATGTGATGAGAGAAATTGATTCGTTGCTTCTAAGAGTGGAAAGAAAAGAAAATTGAGCTTTCACCAAGTCATCAAGCGGCAGAAGTTGTTTCTGAAAGTTGATGACTTTGGTTAAAATTGTTAAAATGCTGATAGTTGGGGTTTATTATGGTAATTAATCCTAATTAATAGGAAGGAAAAAAACACTAATGAGTACAGTAAATAATCCATCCATCCATAAAACAAAACTTAAAGCTTGATTGGCATTGCTTTATTTTTAGATTAAAAAAAATTACTTTTAATTTTTTGGAGTTTTAAAAAATTACTTTTACATATTTTTTTAAAATTACAAAAAAATTTAAATTTTTACAAATTATTCAATTTAAAAAAAATTATTTAAATTATATGTATTTTTATTTTTGAAACAAATATAGTTTTGGTACTTGGTAGCATAAAACCAATCTAAAAATCTAGTACATATGTTGATTAAATAATCGGATTAATTATCTAATTATAATTATATATATTTAAACCAGTAAGCGTTAGTTAAGCCATATCAGCGCTAGTTAATTTATTCGGTCAATTTATATAAGCGTTATTTAAGCTTTTATACTAGTTTTGTACTATTTAAACTATCTTTGTTTTAAAAATAAAAATTTATATAATTTAAATAAATTTTTTTAAAAAGTTGATATAATTGTGATATGTTGAGATTTTTTTTAAAATTTTATGAATAGTTTTTTTTCTTTCAATATATGATGATGTAAGAGGATGTTTAAAATTGCTTACGAATTTAAAAGCAAGTTTTAATTGTTTTTAATTTCTTATAAATTTATTTTTTAAAAATAAATAATTTTTTTGTTTGTTTCTACTAAAAAAAATAACAGTTTTTAAAATTAAAAATATAAATTTCGAATACTCAATGCCAAACAATCTCTAACTCTTGTACCATTTTCACTCACCGAACAAAAAACAGTCAACTTCTGGACAAGGATGATCTGGAGAGATAATAATAATAATAATAATAATAATAATAATGTCTTTTCTTGTTTAATGTCTGCGAGTGCAATACATACAATACAAACATAATAAATTAAATAATTAATTCAGCAATTCTCAACTTGGTTAGATGCTTCACATCATGTTTAATATGGGCATTTAATTTTTTTTATTATTCAATTTTTAATTTAGAAAATTGCAATCTTAGATATCCATCACCTTCATGCCCAATATTATTTATTTGAAATTACAAAAAAAAATAAAAAATAAAACACAACTATAGGGACCAATGTTCACTCATCCATTGATGAATTTGAGCTTAATCACAGTAATTAATATCTTTCATTAAGTTTTATATTACTTGCATTAATATTTATAACTGAATTAGGTTAGTTGCAACTGAAATTTTGATATTTAAAATAAAAGACATAAATGTCAATTTCTTTTTTTTTTTTTAATTACCAAGTAATCTACATTTGCGTTTAATAGGCTCTTTAAAAAGGCAAAATACGATGTTTCAAGTTTTAAAGATGTTACATACCTAAAATTTGAACTCTAAATTTCTATCTAAGGAAGAATGAACTTTTATTATTTTCAACTCATCTCTTACCGTTGATATTATTTTAAAACAGATGTTTTTTCAAAAAAAATTTCTTTTAGAATTTAAAATTTGCTTTTGAATAAAAATAGGTAAATATATTTTTTTACCAATTTGAAAAAACAGTTTATAAAAAATTTAAAAAATCAATCAATTAAATTAAAAATATTCAAAATCTGTTTTTAGGACATTCAACAGCAATCCCAAACACTCGATGCGAGTACTTTTAGACATGCAATTTCAAATGCTTAAATGAATTTAAGGGAACCTTAGCCTCTTTTTTTCTCATTTTTTTTTCTTCTTTCTTTCTCTAACCATCATCTTCCTTAAGCAATGATAAATATTTTTTGCCATTATTGGCCTCAAATCACCCATCTCCATATTTTTTTATCAATTTATTTCTAAAATAAATGGTTATTTTATAGATTTATATTTTTATTGTGTTCGTTTTGTTTTTCATAATTTCATTGTCTTGTTGCAGCGTTTTTATCGTCTTGTTATGACATTTTATTTATGTCGTCTTATTGCGGCGTTTTTTTCGTATGAGTGAGTCAGACAAACAAAGTTTTTTCGATCCAATAGAGGTAACAAATCATATTATGGTCGTCAATATATTGCGGAACTAGAATCATATGTATTCTAGTTATTATAGTATTATCAAATTTGTAAATTTTAAACCGATTTATTATGCTATTAATCTGGATTCTATAAATTTTTTTACTGTTTTATCCTCCATAATTTTTAATGCATTTGAATATGTTTCTTTCGATATAGTTATACTTTGAAGTTAGTAGTTCATTCAGTTGGGTAAATATAAAATTATGTAAAATTTGGATTTTTGTTGTATAAAATGTATAAAATTTGGAGCTGTCATAATTTAAATTCTACAATTTTATTTATAAGATAAATACTTAAATTATTAATTTCAAAATTCAGTACTTAAAAGAAAGGGGGAAAAATCATAAAAGGGGGCTAATTATACAAATGGTATCAAATATTATCATTTTGTTATAATTTGATATCAAATTTTTTATAAATATTGTAATTTGGTACCAATCTTTAATTTCCAACTCTGAAAAGAAAACATGACATTACCACACTACTTTATTATTCACGTCAGATTTATTCTCTCATAAAAATACACTCAAATAATCACATTTCCAAATATTAAAGAAAAATAAATTACATAAATAAATTATAAAAAGAAAAATAATATGTTTGATTGCCGCCGTTTTGAATGTATTTTTATAAAAGATAAATCTGAAATGAATAATAGAGTAATATGACATGCTATATTATTTTTCTGGTACTGAAAATGGAAAATTGGTATCAAATTATAATATTTATAAAATATTTAATACTAATTTATGACCATTAAAAAGATTTATTACTAAATTTAATAAACTATATGTGCAATTAATTACCCTATCAAAAGGGGTAAACCATCTTTGGTCCAACACAAGAGGTATACAGTGCATCAAAAGAGCTAAGCAATAATCATTTTTAGCAGTCAAAAGAATAATATGATTGGGGCCAGACAGAATGCAGAAAGAAAGTCTATAGCCATTGGCCGAAGCTCAAATAACAAAAGGATCCAATTGCCAAAGCTTTATTCCATATTCCTTTTTCAATAAGACAAATACAAAATGGTTTGCTTACTTTCCCTCACTTTTCATGGACACTAGAAATATAAACGAGCAAAGAACTAATGAACTATTCAAGTTGGATCGGTTAAATTAAGTTGATATAATATATTAGTATTTCTAAAATTTAAAAAATATACGATTCGTTCTTTTAATTTTATTTCAGTTAAACTCTATAGATTCTCTATTAAATTTTAAAATATTGATTGTTAGTAAAAAAATTTTTTTTTTTATTTAAGACAATACTAGTACAATATGTCAAACTTTAGAAGAATACTAGTATTAATAAATAAAACTTGTATGTGGATATTAATGCCATTTATCAAACTTTCAAGGTAAATAGTAAAATTTTCAAATCTCATACGGATATTAGTATATTATATCAAATTACACGAGACAAATTATACATTTTTCAAATTTTAGAAATACTAATGTATTATATCAAATTGCAGAGGTAAATAGTAATTTTCCAAGGATATATATTCGAATTTGACTTAGAGTTAATCGAGTCGAGTTCGAATAATTTATTGAGTTCGAATATCACAATACTCTACTAGTAAAGTTGGTGAGCTTATTCGAGTAGCTCTTATTTTTATTATTTATTAAATTATTTTTATACCTTTATTATTTTAATATATTCGAGCTTAATTGAATCAAATTAACTTAAGTCAATTTCGAGTCAAATACACAATTTATTAAATTTTATACTTGATTCGAGTTTTATGGAGTCAAGCTTTAATAGCAAAAAATACTTTTTGAGTTGAATTTTAAACAATTAAAAAAATCTCGATCTAGTTCTAGTTTCAAATTTTTTAATTAAGTTGATTTCAAACTTGGCACAATATCAATTTGACTAGATTAGATTACACCCCTAAAGGTGACCATCTCAATTTTTTTTTTTTTAATCAAAGTGAAATCAATTCAGACCAAAATTATGAAGTGAAAATTATTATTTTTTATATACTGATATAAATTTCAAGTAGAGAGACAGTCCACTGCAGCTTTGCAAAAGTTCAGAAATTTCATTTTGAACTGAGAAATAATGAGTAGCAGAAGGGTCAAATGAGTTGCTAATTATTGACATTTTTCTTTATCCTGAATCATCTTATTACTTTTGTCATCATGTTCAGTCCTTCATCCCAAGTTCTTACTGTAAAGCATTTTAATGGAAGATGCTAATCAATAAAGCTGTAGTTTAATAGTAAAGATTCAAATTTGAGGTTCTTGCATTAAACATTTCACCAATCTATTTATGTATGGAAGATAATAAAAATATAATGCTGTGTAAAAATATTAATTTTTTATTGTTTTTGGGCAAATATCAAAAAAAAAATCATGAAATTCATATTTTTTCACAGTTATATCAAATTATTCAAAAATTCACATTAAATTATTGAAATATTTTCTAATCTAATTAGTGTTGACGTCAATTGTTTATTCAAACTTAATTCAATAATATGTCAAAATGACTTGACAATCCATTCAATGCAAGTTCGAAATGTGGTTCAATAATACCAATATTAGATTTGTTACAATAATGGAAGTTGATATAATTTTAGGTGAATTTTTGAAGAATTGGATATAACCGAAAAAAAATGCATAAGTTGATATTTTTTTTATGATGTTAGCCCATTTTTATTTATGCAATAATGTTTACCATTGTTATTACAATTGATTCAATCCAACCAAATTTGGTTGGTTAGTCCTTGTGGAGCCAACCTTGAGTGGGCCTAAAAATATTTAAGGCTGGGCTAGCATGGCCTGTTAAATATGGATGCATGTTTAGGTTTTGTGGATTGACTTTCATATTTACTGCTTAGGACTGTGAATTAAGCTGTCCCTGTCTAGTTAAATTTTGTCCGAAAGGCACATTATTAAGGTTCCTGCTAAGAGTTCAGGCTCAAAGTTCACAACTTTAATTGCAAAGTCTTTGCTTAAATCTGCTTTTGTGGTACAATCAATTGGATTGGCCTAGCTTGGCTCATGGTTGAACATCAGCTATGGTCCCCTCTGCCTCAGGCTTTGGCATAGTCCTTTGCCAATTATGGAATTGTATCAGATTCTACTCGCATGATTTCTATTCTGGACTATGAATGGCAATAGACAAAATCAAAGACTAATATTACCAATGCAATAGTCAAATCTACATTGCCACCATTTTAGTTCCAAAAGCAGCTCCTGACGACTTTTAAGCCAAAGCATTCAAGAAATAACAACTTCACCAAAAGCAGCCCCAAACAAGGCTTAAGAACAAATACACAAAGTACAAACAAGCGCATCAATCTTCATGGTGGTTTCTGCCTGGGACTCAAGCTTCTGGTAATTTTATAATAATTGGTAGCTTCATATTAACTTCTGCTCCCTTCAATATCTGATGTTTGCTCATGCACTATGGTAACTTATCATCATAGCCTTTGCTCATTCTACGCCTCTGCCTTAATCTTCCACCAACACTGTCTAAATTTGGCTCAGTAGCATGAGCGGGTTTCTTCTTGAGCTTTGGGCTACTCTCCAGTATAATACTGCTATTAACAAGTTTGTCATCCTCCAATTGCAATTACTTTTCTTTATCCTCTTCTTGATTCAAAAACATATTGTTCACTGACTGCTTAACATCAGGATCTTTTTCATTCATACCTGTCCACCCTGCATTACCTTGGCCATTGATTTTCTGACGTCTCTACCTCAATCTTGCACCAACACTAAGTTTTGGACGAATTTCTAGTGCAATTTTGCTGGTATCCTCCGCTTTATCTGTTGAGTGCAATTTCTTCTCTTCCTCTGCCTTAAACTCATTGGTTCATTTTTGTGCTCAAATATTGGCTTCAGTAATTCAACCAATACTTACCAACACAAGGATAGTATCAACTGAAAGATTCACAAAATGGGGAAAGAGTGATAATTACCAAGAGAAGCGGCGAAGGGGCTCAGCAGGCTGCAGAGGAGAGGAACGTTTAGCTGATGATGGGGCATTTTGAGGGGTGCGCTTAGGAGTAGAAGTAAAAGACTTGAACCTGAGAGAGAGAATGAGAGATCAACAAGACCCAGTTTCTGCATTCTCTCAAGGTTTGCTTTGATTCTCGCTTCTCTTGTTCGCTCATGAAATTTTTGGGGTTTGGTCATTGATGAATCGTGGGTTGGGATTTGTTTTGGCTTCTTCTACATTTAGTGAGTCCATATTTCTCATGCTGGCCATCATTCTTCTCTATTTCTCTTCGCACTCTTCTTGTCTCTTTCTGCTCTCTCAACGGTCCATTTTCAGCCTAATATGGAAAGCAAGAGAGGGAAAAGGAAAAGTTGGGTGTGCGAGGGCAAATTATATAATGTACCTCCGGCCAGAATGCATTATAGAACAAGATTCAATTGGTACTTGTGAGAGCCGGATAATATTGTAAATATTCATCAGTTATGATAAAGTAAGAGTTCATTATGCCATTGAAAAAAATTCATTACAAATAAACTAAATATTCATTAATTTATTTGTAAAGATTTATTAATTTATAAAAAAAGATTCGTTACGAATAAAGTAAATGTTCGTTAGTTTATTAAAAATATTCATTACAATTTATAAAAAAACTGAAATTTCATTACGAATAAATTAAATATTCATTAATTTATTTGTAAAAGGTTCGTTAGTTTATCAGTAAATTCTCATTTTCATTTTTTCTGTGTATTTAATTTGATGGACAAAAAATAAATATTTATTAATAAACTAATTAACTTTTATTTTATTTATAATAAACCTTTTATTTTTTAACTAATGAACTTTTCTCAATAAACTAATAAACCTTTAGTTTATCCGTAATGAGCTTTCAGTTTATTCGTAATGAACGTTTCTCAATAAATTAATGAACATTTACCTTATTCGTAATGAACTTCAATTTTATAATAAAAGAATCTTTATTAATAAACTAACGAACATTTACTTTATTTGTAATGAATATTCAGTTTTATAATAAATAAACATTTCTGAATAAACTAATGAACATATACTTTATTCATAATAAACTTTCAGTTTATAACAAATAAACATCTCTTAATAAACTAATGAACCTTTACTTTATGATAAATGATAAATATTTACAAAAATATCACTATATTTTTTTATAGCAGTATAAATTTGATTTATTTACAAAATTGTTACCGCTTTTTACACATATAATAGATTTTGATTTATAATGCTATATGGATCGAAGCCCAAGATATAACAATGGGTTTGTGGGTTTAATAGTTAATCCATCTAAAGTTTGCTGGGCTTTTTAGGCTATCTGATGATTACATTCTGTTTTAGAATTGTCAAGCCCATCAGTTAAAGCCAATCATTAAGAAAGATTTTATTTATATAAATTTAAATCATAAATCAAGTCGAAAATAGAATATTATATAACAAAAAAAGAATTATTTCTTATATAAATCTATGGAGAAATTTTTATGTATATTCATATTCTATTATTATTTACATTAATAAGTGTGAATATAACAACTAATATGATATAATTATAAGCCGACTGAATTAACATAAAAATTTATCTAATCTATAAATAAAATCATAAATCAATCTAGTCATGAATTGTCCTACCAGCAATTGCAAGTTGATGCTTTCCTCAGGTTTAATAATCAATTCATTAATTTAATCATGCAAAACTTCATGGACTTTCCTCTAAGCCAAACAAGACTAGGACATTCTTCATTTCAATTTTAAGCCACTAAATTACCAATACATCACCTTTGATTATTAAATAAATGAACTTTCTTTGACTTTGAAGTAAACCCATTGGCGTATTCCAAAAGCAAAACGCAATACTTCGATACAGCAGAAAAATTTGTAAAAGGTTTGATAAACTACCCATATGAAACATTGTTTTTCACACCAATTAAACCCTTTCACCCAATTCAATTCAAGAAAAGAGGTCGTACCAAATGCAACTTCACTATGAACATTCTTGCAAGTTTTATCTATGGATTCTTTCCTTCTCTTAGATTTAAATTCACATAATAAATACTCCCTTCAAGGGCACAGTTTTACACAAGCCATGGCCTTAAAGACTATTTTTCTTTTGGTGTTTATTGTTATTAACACATTGAGCTATTATGCCAGGGCAGCCAATGGTGATGAAAATAAGTTTTTGTTGGGAGGTTCTTTTATCTTTGGTGATTCTTTAGTCGATGCTGGAAATAATAACTATCTGCCGACGTTATCTAAAGCTAATATACGACCTAATGGAATCGATTTTAAGGCTTCCGGTGGAAACCCTACCGGTCGGTATACCAATGGTAGAACCATTGGTGACATTGTAGGTAATTGATCTAGTTCTTGCAAATTTATTAGTAAATAATTATATACCAATCTTTATCTTTTGGGCAGTTAATTTGATTATTTTTGTGCATCTTTTTTATGTCCATTTAGGAGAAGAACTAGGGCAACCCAATTATGCTATCCCATTTTTGGCTCCAAATTCCACAGGAAAATCTATACTATATGGTGTGAATTATGCTTCAGGAGGAGGAGGAATTATGAACGCCACCGGAAGAATTTTTGTTAGCACTTAACAACTTCAAGATATCAATTTATTTGTTTATTCTTTAATTATATTAAACAATTAATTTCCATAAAAAATATTAGTTAATTATGTTTTTCAGGTTAATAGGCTGGGAATGGATATTCAAGTTGATTATTTCAACATTACTAGAAAACAGTTTGATGATTTGTTGGGTCCATCAAAGGCAAGAGATTACCTCATGAAGAAATCCATATTCTCCATCACAGTTGGAGCAAACGATTTCCTAAACAATTATTTACTTCCAGTTCTTTCTGTTGGTGCAAGAATCACAGAAAGTCCTGATGCATTCATTTCTGATATGCTCAATCATCTCAGAGACCAACTCACTGTAAGTAAATTAAATTGAGTTACATTGCCTAGCTAACCACGGTTCATGCTTTTATTTATAGATCGAATCAGTAGTTGGATTCAAAAATTTTATATTTTAAAATTTTATTTAGGCCCGCTTTTTAAAAATAATGAATCCATATACCTAACTTTTAAAAAATAGCGGTGTCCAATAACCCCACTCGTTTACAACATGGATCCACCCTTGAATCAAGTCCATAAGTTTGATGTTAACAAAATCAAATTTAATCTGTATTAGTTGTTTGAATAGACAAGAACTTTCATTTATTATTTGGTGTTCAAAAATTTAAATATTTCTATGTTGGTGGCAGAGACTATATCGATTGGATGCAAGAAAATTTGTGATAGGAAATGTGGGACCGATAGGATGCATACCATATCAGAAAACAATCAACCAGTTGAAGGAAAATGAATGTGTGGAATTGGCTAATAAGTTGGCAATTCAGTACAATGCCAAATTGAAAGATTTACTTGCTGAATTGAATGATAACCTTCCTGGAGCTACCTTTGTTCTTGCCAATGTGTATGATCTCGTCATGGAACTCATCACAAATTATGATAAATATGGTAAGTAACAAATACTCATTGATAATGATTTATGCATGTGGCATAAGGTGTCCTTTTGTATTTGTCTTGTTTTACTATTTATTTCCGTAAATAGTGTCTCTTAGAATATTTTTTGTCTATATTGTATTTTAGAAATATGTAATCTTTCGCTTCCAATATTGACATGACATTATGCTAACATGACATGGTGACATCAGTATTGGAGAACGGGAGCTTACATTTCTAAAATGTAAGAGATCAATGTAGATCAATGTTATGAAAACTGAACTAGCCAGTTCAATCGGAAAAACTGGACTGGCCACCAAACCGATCGGTTTTTAGATAGAAAACCAGAGGTATTGAACCAGGAGAAAAACCGATGAACTAGCCGGTCAAACTGTAAACTGACTGATCCGGCCGGTTTTGACTAGTTTTTTCGGATTTTTTTAAATTTTTACAAAAAAAATTTATTTATTAAATTTAATCCAATATAACCAACTCAACCGGTTCAACCAAAAAAATTGACATTAAAACTAGATAATTTAACCACAAACTAATTAAATTGGTCAAAATAAATATATTTTTGAATGCTTAACACACTTTTATTTATAATATGTTATGTCATTTTACTTTTTTCCATGTGAAATTGTTTACTTTTTTTATATATTTTTTTCTTATTTTTTTATATTACTTTTCTTTTACAATTTGATATTTTTTATTGATTATATTTTCAAGTTATATGTTACATTTATATTTAATAATTAATTAAATATTCAATTATGAAAATATATGAAATATAATTTTTTTTTAAAATAATACAAAAAAAAGAGAATATGAGACATGTTATATTAGTCTTATATATTAAGAATGACATCCAACAATTTATATTCTATTTTTATGTATGAGACATTATATTTATTATATATGAAACATATTATATTTTATGAAAATACTACGTAAACCGGTTCGATTTTAAACACATAACTCACTGACTTTCTCAATTCATTGACTGGATCAGTTTTTACAATCTTGATGTAGACTAAAAACTGAATTCATGAAATAAATTGGATTAAAAAATATTTTAAATGGCAAAATGATAAAAATGTACAAATACAAAGGGTTGAATATGATTTAACCCATTTAATATTTAAAAGAATATAGACCACTAAATTTTTCCCTAGTAGTATTGATATGATGATTAGAATTGTGAGATATCGAGTTGAAATCTCAAGTAGAATTTATTGGACCAAAAATATATAAGGAGTGCATTTATTTTCATATTGTGTATATGTAGGGTTTACAACAGCAAGTAGAGCTTGTTGTGGAAATGGAGGACAATTTGCAGGGATAATTCCATGTGGGCCAACTTCAAGTATGTGTGAAGATAGATCGAAGCATGTTTTTTGGGATCCTTACCATCCAAGTGAGGCTGCCAATCTTATGCTAGCCAAGCAATTGCTTGATGGAGATGAGAAATACATTTCTCCTATGAACCTCAGGCAGCTCAGAGATCTTTAATTTGATTATTATTTTCTTCAATTTTTGTATGTGTGTTTCTTTCATCGTTATCCAATTTCTTGTTTTAATTATCAACTAATTAAACTTCTATATACAAACAAAACTTGCTTAAAATTATTTCCTTTTTTTCTTACTTTGTTTACATTTATTTACCTATAAAATATTTTGCTCTCACTAAATTCTTTTATTTATTCACGAACGAGCGAATAATAAAATGCTAAAAATTATTTTTGAGTTTTTTTTTAATTAAATTATAAAATTATTACTTTATTTTTCTGAATTCATAATTAAATATTAGCCCATATTGAATCCAAAATTGATAAATGTGGAGATTTTTCTTTTTAAAAAAGATAGTTTATAGATCTATTGGATGCTAAAATAATTTCATTATTTAATTTAATTTGTCAAAATTGTACTAAATATATGTACATTAATAATAATTTAAAAACTCAATAATATACAAATGAAATTCAGAAATTCATTTAAGAAAGTCATAATAATTGAGAGACCCAAAAATATTGTATCTTTTAGAATATCAATTCTTATTATATAAATATAAAAAAAGCATAAAATTAATTTTTTTATATGATAAAAGTTATTAACTAAACTATAAAAAATATATATATATACAGCGCTAAAGGAGGAAAAAAAAAAATGAATTACGCAGCTGAACTGGATTGTAATTGATTAGGCAGAAATTTCAATTTTGTAAGAATTCATTGGCAACCTACTTCAATGCATTTGTAGGAGAGGTGGTTGGTCTATCACAAGTCCTAACCCTACACCTAACACCATTATTTTCTTAGCATTAACAAGATAAACCGGCACAATCAAATAATATTCAAGTAATTATGTCTTCTCAATCATCAATATTAAAATAAATAAATAAAAATTCATAGAGGTGAATGCGGAATAAATGTACAAATGGTACCAAAATTTATCATTTTGTTATAAATTGATAACAAAATTTTTAATTGTTACATATTGGTAGCAAAATTTTTAAAAATATTATAATTTAGTATTCAAATTAAAATTTTAATCAAATAAAATAATGTCAATGTATTGGAATATCACGTCAACCCATGACATAATATTTCATATCATCTTTTTTTATTAAAATTTTGATTTAAGTACATATAATAATATTTATTTAATATCCATCTATAACAATTAAAAATTTTAGTATCAATTTATAATAAAACTATAAATTTTAGTATTATTTATAAATTTATCCCAGATAAATAAATGTGGATAAAGATAATAATAAAAAATGATGGATTTTTCCGAGAAGATATGGCCATGGCGGGATTAATATCTCTATTCTATTCTCTGTCTTTTTGTTTTTAAATGGAAAAAAAAAAGAAAAAGGAAAAATCTCAGTGAAGAGAAACATTGTCATGGGTGAGGGGCCAACAAGAAAAATAAACAAATGGAGAAAAATGTTGGAGAGGAATAAAGAGGGGGAAAGAAAAAGACAAAAAGAAAGAGAAAGAAGAAGAAGAGAAGAAATGTCAGAAATGATGGGCGACCGAATAAGCAGAGGAGAGGGCGAGTAGTGAGTAGGGAGCAGAGGCAGAAGAAACAGAGCAGAAGAGAAGAGATAATAATTATAAGAAAAAAATAAAAACAAAAAACAGAGGTTTTCGTTATTGAAAGTGACATATGATATTGTCAAGTAGACATTTAGATGGCTACTGAGGCCGCGCATGCTTCTCCATCACTGAATCCCCACCTCCACCTCTCCTCACTTCCCTTCCTCTCTTTGACTTGTCTGTGTTTTTATTACCTTTTTTCTTTAGTTTTATCACCAAATTCTTAGACCACATTATATATGTTGATTATATATTTTTTTTTATAAAAAAAATAATTTTTTTCGTTAAAAATGATAGATAATGAAACATTAAAAAGATTCAAAGTATGCACATTAATAATATAATAAAACGGCTTAGTGTTTATATAATTAAAAATATTACAGTAATTTGAATACATATTATTCTAATTCTACAATATACTAACAATCATAATTTAATGTATTATTTCTGTATCTTCGTTAGAATTACTCATATAGAAATAAAGTGCGGTAACAAGAAGATAAAAAATTAAACTTCATAACGAGACGACGAAATCACAAAAGAACAAAATAATCAAAATAGATATAGAATAACCACTTTCTTCTAGAAATAAATTTATAGAAATATGTGTAATGACAAAAAATTACACTCATTGCTTAACGAATGTGTATGATTAGAAAATTAAAAAAAAAAAAAATTGACAGAAAAGAATGCTAAGATTTCTTTGAGTTATATGTAAACTTTTATTCGACGGGAAGAACAAAATTTAAAATTGAATTGACACGTAGGCTATATATATTTCATTGTATTTGTATTGTTGTTGATATGAATATAATAATTAATGAATCTACATATATATTACTATATAATTAGATGAATACTGTACAAATTACTTAGTAGAAATTCTAGTTAAAGATTTATCCACCAAAGATAAAAGTATCATTCAGTCTCTTAAAGGGAAGAAATTGAATACCCATTTATTTCCTATTCAGCAATTTAATTTTTATAAAGAAATGTTAAATATGACGGAGTCTATATAAACTAAATTTTCACGTTACGTTCTCAGTTTGCTTCCAAGCTAAGATTAAAAATGTCAAGAGTTACTAGGAATCTTAGGATCATAGGATGTTTGTCCTGTCAAGATCTCATTCCTATGCCCACACAAAAGTAAATTTGATGAATAGTTGATAGTTCCTGTGAGCTTCACAACTTTTTGTGCTTAAAATGCAAGCAAACTATCAAGATGACAGATTTTTGTGCTATTCAAATTTGAAAAAAAATAAATAAATAAAATTTCTCGAATCTTCCAAGTTCCAACCCAATGAAATACAATATTCATCTTAAAACACCGAGTTAGCCAAATTTTACAACAATATAAAAGGAAAATCTTTGAATATATTATATATTAATCAGTTATTAGGGATAGGAATGGCAAC
>CATIWF010053006.1:0-13508 GCA_949630135.1 Balakata baccata
ATTATTATTATGCACATTAATTAAATATTTACTACAACCATTAAAATTTATCTACTAACACTATAGTGTTGTGCTTTTATTCATAAATGTACACTATTATTTATGCACATAAATTACTTAAAATATTATATGTATTTTTTCCAACATTTATCTACATAAAATTATCTATATATTACCTTGGGATATATAAAATTTCTTTTATATGATCTTTACCCGCACGATCCAACAATCTAAAGTACCAAATTTTTTACATGCACCAGACAAAAAATCAAATATATCATTATAACAAGAATAATTTATTTAACCAAAAATACATTACTGATTATTTTTTTCAATAATTTCTTAATATTTTTTATAATTTTTAATTTCTAGTGAAAATTAATTACCAAACTAGTTTTTCATTGTTCATTTAAAAAATAATAATAAAATTATAAACATTAATCTAAATTCATTGACAAAAAATATAACAAACCTTTGTTTTGCAGATTGACTGGAGAAATGGAAGAAGGAAGAAAGGAAAAATGGAGGAAAATTTGATAACCAGAAAAATCAAGAAAGGAAATAAGGAAGGAAGGAGAAAGGAAGAAAATTTGAGAATCAGATATTGAAAGAAATAACAATGATTGCATATTTATTTTGGTTGTATTATCACGGACTCTGATAAAAAAAAAAGCAGTTTGAAAAAAGACTGAAGGATTCCTGAGGAGCTGAAGAAGGTGGTGCGCCAGTATGTGCCACATGGCGCACGGTGAGCCACCGCGCTTTGCCACGTGGCCGCACGCCACTTCAAATGGCACACCACAATCATACTCGCCATTTGGATTTGTGCATCGTACTATAAAATTGCAAATATTTTTAATTTTACTATAAATTTGTAAATAAAATTTTTAATTACCTCATTTTAAGAAATATCCCTAAATTGTCTTTGAATTAATCTTTGAACATTGGAAAGACTTGACTTTTGTGTTTGAGAACATAAATCCAGATAAATCGCGTAAAATCCTCCATAAATAAGAAAAAGTAAGAAAAATCCAAATTAGATAAAAGAGGAGCAGGTCCCAAACATCAGAATAAATAATTTCAAAAGGTTGAGTACTGGAATGTTCAACCGTGGCTAAAGGAATATGTGCTAATTTACCTAACTTACATGCATGACAGAGAAAAAGATTTAAAGGAATCTAAACAATCTAAGCTATTTTGCTGAATAATTGAGGAAGTAGTGCGAACATGAGGATGTCCCAACCGCGCGTGCCAATCAGCAAAGGTAGTATGTTCTCCAAGCAACGCATGCTTATTGGATGGTGGTAGACAGTATAAGCCCCCTTCACTCGGTCCGCGCAATAGGATTGCCTTGGTTTTCTGATCCTTGACAACAAAATGAGTAGGCCAAAATTCAAGGAAACAAGAATTATCAAGGGTGATATGTTGCCAACAATAGGAAGAGAATAACAACTATAGGAAAATAATCTTCAAAAGAGGGCTTCTGTGGTGCACCCGGTGTAAATTATACTTGGTGCTTTATGATCATTGGATCATCAATTTTTAATCTCAACCATTCATTATCAACGGATGAGATTAAAAGTTTATAATCCAATAATTTTAAGGCATCTGGTATAAATTACACCGAATATACCATAGAATTACTCTCTTCAAAATAATCATGAGAGATATGTTGCCAAAATAATGGAGATTATGATCGTGCAAATCCTTGCAGAATTGGAAGTACATGAATAGTTGCTCTAACAATTATGTCAAATTACAGGAAGTAAATTGTATATTTTTCAAATCTCAATGAGATATTAGTGTATTAAATCAAAATAAATAGGTAAATAGTAATTTTTTCAAAAATTAATTAAATCAATTCGGTTGAATTACTTCTAATAGGGAAAAAAATTTGTTTAGGCCAACTTTTAAGAAATTTGATAAAATCTAAAAGTAGATAAATAAGTAAATAGCTTAGATTAGTCACTCCATCTAACCCTAACCTCCAAAAACAATACTACTATTCATATAATAAATTTATTTTAAATTAAGAATAGATAAAGTTGTGGTAAAGTTAAAATTTTCATTCCAAAATGCAATTCTTAAATGATAATAGAGATAAATTGAGTTCGATTTATCTGACTTATCTAATCCAGAAACCTATCTCAACTCATTCGTTTTTTAATTTATTTCGTTTTTGCACGTTTACATAATGTAAACTGAATTTAATTATTTTAACTGTTGTCTAGTATTTATATTTTTGTTTCTTTTCAATCCAACAGTAAAATAAAAATTACATCGATTTGTCTAATAAAAAATTAATGAAATCAATTCGGTTGAATTACTTCTAATAGGAAAGAAATTTGTTTTTGCCAAATTTTAAAAATTTTACTAACATCTAAACTTTTAGATAAATAAGTAAATAGCTGAAATTAGTCAATCAATCTAACCCATGCCTCCGAAAATAACACTAATGTTCAAATAATAAACTGATTTTAAATTTAAAGTAAATAAAGTTGTGGGCCTAATCGCAAAAATTGTATCAAACTTTGTTACTTTATTATAATTTGATATCAAACTTTTTAATTATTACAAATAGGTACAAAACATTTCATAAATATTGTAATTTGGTACCAATTTTTAATTTCCAGCACCGAAAAGATGACATAAGCATGTCATGTCACTCTATTATATATCCATGTTAGATTTATTCTCTCATAAAAATACACTAAAAACAGCGATAATTTGATATATTTTTTTCTTTTTTTTAATTTATTTTTTCTTAATATTTGGAAACGTCACCGTTTGAGTATACTTTTATGAGAAAATAAATTTGATGCGGATAATAGAGTGATGTGGTATACTATATCATTTTTCAAGCGGCGGAAATTGAAGATTGATATCAAATTGCAATATTTATAAAAGGTTTAGTACCAATTTGTAATATCAAATTATAACAAAGTAACAAGATTTGGTAGCATTTGTGCAATTAACTCTAAAGTTGTGTTTTAAAACAAGTATTGTTTAAAAAAAAATCTTTATTTCTAATTAATTAAAAAATAGTATTGGGATCCATAAAAATTACATTATTAAAATAAATATAATGTTTAGAATTATATTGTAAATATAAAATTTGAATGTAAAAAATTTTCATTTCAAATGTAATCTAGAATGACAAGAGGAACAAATTGAGCTCAACTCATATACGTTTATTTAGCTTGTTCAGGTATTACCAAATTTGATCTTCTTTTTAACCATCGTCTAGCATTTATATTTCTATTTCTTTTCGATCCAATAGTAAAATAAAAATTAGATCAATTTGTTTAATTAGAAAAACTAATTAAATCAATTCGGTTAAATTACTTCTAAATGGAAAGAAATTTACATAGGCCAATTTTAAAAAAAAAAAAATTGTTAACATAAGTAAATAGCCTACATTAGTCACGAAGTCTAACCCTAGCCTCCAGTTTAAATTTTCATTCTTAAATATAATTATTATTATAAGAAATAAAAAGAAATTTTGTTTTAATAGAGTCTTTTAGCTTGATTTATAAATAAAATTATGAAAATAAAAATTATTTTAAGATAGTCTTTTTGCTTGATTTATTATCTGTTTATAATGAAAAATGTACAAATTAAGAAAAATAATGATTCTAAGAGATAAAAGCAAACTCAAAAATCTTCTCACCTTCCTTATTAATCTGGGAAAACGATCCACACCCATTTGCTATCGTCATAAAAGCTATTAGTATGCCATCACATGAATTATGAATACAACGAGAAGATACAACACCAACAAACAAAACACGCAAGGAATTTATTAGTCAAATATTTTTTTAATTGGTTTATGTCGCAGCAAACCAAATGCATCAGAGTTTAGTGTCCACACGTTTCTAATGGCTTAAATTTATGATTCTCATTATAAATACATGTGCAATATTTTTGTTCCAAACCCCGCCATCTTCCTTTTCGTGCATACTTTTATCTTCAAATTTTTCTTGCGATGGGAGATACAACACCAACAAAGAATAAAACTGGAGAATGTATTATCCCTCCTCCACGCAGCCTTGAGACTATGTATCTCAATCTTAGGGAACAAAACATGTTATGTTATACTGCATTCACTTTTTTTTATATATTAAATAATATACTATAATGGATATATATATATATTTCACATTTATTATAAATAAAATATTCAAGTTGGTTAAATTATGAATGTAATAATTATATTATACTATGAAATATACAACTCATTGATTATTCACAGAGAATTTTATTATCAAGTTGTTGATAATAATAAGATAAATATTTCTGGTAAAAGATAATTTTAAAAATGTTCATAACCGGAAAAGACAGTGAATTGGGTATTCATTGAGTCTCTAGGTTATCACATTGTTTATTTTGAGGATGAATCTCATTATCCATGATATAGTGATATCTAGATAAACCAGTGAGTTCTTAAAAAGTTAAGGGTACCGAATAGTGACGTCTGATAATAACTGCACATGTAGTAGTTGATATCAACGGTTATTATCTTGATTATAATATATGAGTCTTTTATGACTTGAAGTTTTTTTAACCTGAAGTGTCACGACTGTCCTTTCATGGGTAACTGTGGAGGTGCTCATGCCTTGTACTAAACTATCCACGCTTAGCAATCTGGCTCGTAATTACCACAGTTAGTTATGTAGTGAGACATGATATTACCAATAATAAGACTCATTACCCTGCAACACCAGAACAAGATTCTAATGAAGTTGATATTTTGGTTCTGATAAAATAGATTTCTGGCCAAAAGAAATATGACTTATTCGATGTAAGATCAAAAATATTAGTTAGACTAATAATGATAAGTCTTATTTTAATCAGAACGCAAATTATCATTCATTAGTATATTGACTAATATAGTTTGATATGTTGTGACCCTAATTAATATCGGGATCATAATGAGAGGACTTAATATTATGATTTAGAGGTCAAATTAATATTTATTATTTTATCGGTAATTAAAAGGAGAATTCCAAAAGAATACTTAATGTATCCGGATATACGAGAAATTCGGAAATATTGTCCAATATAATATTAAGGAGTTAATATTATATTTCTATTCCGATAAAATATTTGACCTTCTAAGTTACACTGATCAAATTAATTTATTTGGCTAATCAATATTTATGACGTGTGGATTAATTTAATTGAAAATTAAAGTATAAATGATCACTTATATTATTTGAGTTAAAATTAATATTGATTCATTTTAACTACTCCTATAAAATTTTAATTAAAGTGTTAATTAAAATTATCATAATATAATTAAATTAACTACAATAGTATATTATAGTAATTATCATGGTTAATACGGCATTACTTCTTTCACCATCCTTCTTCATTTAGGTGCCACTTTGCATTAAACTATTAATGCATTTTTTTTTTCCATCTTGCTAAATCATATTTTGCCATATTACATTTTGCCATTCATGTAATTATTCCACCTTGCATTAAGTCATTAGTGCATATTTGCCACCTTGCCTTGCCGCCTTGCCATTGCGATTAATGCTATATTAATCATCTTGCTTATCTTATTGAATAAGGAACACAAACAAAAGATGAGAAGAACGTGAGAAGTAAGGTGAGAAATAAAAGGAGAAATGAAAAAAAAAAAAAAAAGAAAGTAGAGAGAAAAAGAAAGAAGGAAGAAGAGAGAAAGAAAAATAAGAAAATTTCCTCTTGTTCTTGAGAAAAAAAAATAGATGAAAAGAATATTTGGTAATTATATATCTTTGACTAGCAAAAGAGTCTCATCAAAGACAACTCAAACTTTTTGTCTTTTTACTTGATTTGTATTTTTGGCAAATTCGGTTTTAAAATATTTGTCTTAACCTTTTATTTTTCTATTTTGTTCTACAAATCATGAGATGATCTTGACAAATGGATATTATCCATAAAGGTTACAAAATATGTTTTATAAAAGTTATGGATAAATACTCAAGGTTAATATGCAAAGTGTACTTGTTTATCATATAAAATGTGTTTGTCTATCATGGTTAAATTAAAAAAAAAATTGAAATATCTAATTTTAACCGAAACCTAGAGCTCTCCTTAATCCAAAAATCACTTCCGCTTCCAACAACACTAACAACTCAAGAATGAGATCAATGAACATTTGAAAAGGTAGGTCTTTGATGTTGAGGAGTAGTACTATCCGAGAGATGATTTTTGAGAAATTTCCTACTCTGAAGATTTATGATATATTTCTAGAGGTTGTTCAAACAATGAAAAATGAAGCAGTCCATAAGACATCATCTGCTATTGTGGTTTCAGACACCAATTCTGAGATTTAAGTGCTCTTGGTAGTGATTAGCAAAATCAGTCTCATGAAATAATTGTTCTAGTTTCCTATTTTCCTATTATGTTTTGAAATGCTAATAAAAAAAATTTTGCTATAAAATTAACGAAGGTCACTGGTTATCATTAATTTGTTCTTCAAATGTTCTATTTTTTATCTTCTCTTAATTTTATTAGATCAGATATTTAGTCAACTAATAAACTATATTTTAAACTTTTTCCTTTCTTCTTCTTATGCTTTTTCTCTCCTTTTGCTTCTCTTGAAAATAACATTTTTCCAAAGGCACAACAAAAATTTGATATATATGAGAAAAGTGCCTTGAAAATGATAGAAGTATATATGAAATAAAATTTACATTTATGAATGGATAGTCACAAGGGTATATAAATATAAATGATTTCAACAAAAACCAAAATACTAACACTACAAAATTGAAATATAATATTTGGATTTTTTTTTTTACATGGAATCATTATTGACATAATCAATGTTAAAATTTTCCAGTATAGTTGATACGTATTGCACCAAGCTCATGATATATACAATCAATCAAACTGAGGCTAAAGGAATCTATATAGTCCACATTCCACAAAGAAAGCAAGAACAATAAGTATTTTCACATTAAAGTGTCAATATCACTGCTTCATAGTCTCTAGCACTATAATTTTTGCTAAACTATTATCAGCATATCTAAACTTCAATGAAGCACCAACACAGATCTAAAAGTGTCAAATTATCTTAGGCCTCATGGTAAACCGAATGATATGTACAATCAAGGAATACAATAGAGGAGCATAATTGTGACAAATGAAAAAAGCATTCCTAGATAACACAATATCTCCTCCTCCTCAAGTTGTACTCCATCTAGATGTCTGCTCAACATTAACTGTCCTAGGAAGATGTTCTAAATTTTGGTGGGTTGGTAATAAGAAAGGTGCAAATATTGCTGATATGCAATCTGGAAAATGAAACTGCAGCATTTCAAACTAACAACATATCACACTTGTCAATCTAAATATCGATTGACACACAAATTTATTGAGTTAAATTAACTTGAAATTGAGCTTGTTTGCGATCGAAATAATGTCGATTTAGTCAAAGTCAAGATTTGAGTGTAATAAAAGTGAGAAAAAAAATGGGAATAATTGTTTGAGCGAAATCAAGAAATTGATTAAATTGTGAAAATATGATTTTGGCTCCTATGCGTGAACTGCAAAATTACAGATAGCAGTACATAGGTTAATTGTAACATGTTCATTGGTATATCTAATTGTTAAAAATTAATTAGTTTGAGGAATTAAAATATAGATGCGGATTACATTGCAAAAAAATTTATGGTAGATGGAAAATTTTGGAGATAATTAAAGTTAATAAGGATTAATTAAATAAATCAAATATTAATTAAGCTAAATGATGTCATGCAAAGTGATACATGCTTAGTATCTAAGACACCACATGTTAAACATACTATAAAGAAATATGGACACATTTAGTTCATTAATTAAGAAAAAGTGTTAGTGGTGTTTTGTGTGGTTGCCACTTGGCACATATACATCAAAATATCTCAATCACCCATTAAAAGTCCATTTATTTTATTTCTTCAACATTTGTCCTTAATTTATTTTCTTTCATTTGTAAGACATCAAATGGGTTTATTTCTTCTTTATCCTTCCTTAGCCATGATTATGTTTCACCCATCTTCTTCTTTTTCTTCTCTTTTATTCTTAGATTTCACTATTAGCAAATACAAAATGGCAAGGAAAGATCACAATTTAAAGAAGAAGACTTAGTCCCACCTTGATGCCTTTACAATTTTGGTGAAGAATGGGAGATATGGTTGCTTCAATCGAGAATTGATGGTGAAGAAGAAATTCATGCTTATGATTCTTAAAGCCTAAAAAGGGATGGTGTTAAATGTCAAGATTAAGGCTTTGCATGGACAATCAATAAAATAATGAAGGAGCCTTACATGTGGAATTCAAGGTATGTAGATGGTAGAAACAACTTAATTTAAGCTATGAGATAACTAGTTCATTGTAGTAGTCTGTGTTGTTTCTCCAATAACTTGAGTTATAAATTTTCCAATGACTTGATTATAAAACAAAAGCGAACTTAACATCTAGACCTAAAACTCTCGAAAAAACCGTCCCCAAAATTTGTTAGTTTCGGGTTTAAAATATTGTTATACTATGAGAAAGGAGACTGCCTAGTATATCTTGAATAGTAAGTGATATTTTAGTCATAACTTTTCCTCTAAGAATCCTTTTTATGTGATTAAAGTTGGGTTAGAAAACTAATATCTAGAATACAAATTTTATGAAGGTCGTAATGGGAAAATATGTATGTAATCAGGCAAAAAGGTAGAACTACAATAGTATATAGAAACTGCCTATAGGTGACAGTGCAATTTTTAAGTGAACAGCCCTAATAAATCAATCATAACTTTCTTTCTAGAAATCGGATTTCAATGAAACAAAATTCTACTAAAAGCTTAGACATAAAGGCATGATTTTATGAAGGATAAAAGCCTAATTGTGCTTAAATTTACCCAGATTTTACTACAAATAAAACAAATGCAAAAGTAGTAATGAAGATGTTAGGTTTTATGATTATGTAGCTTTTTTGTGGTCTTATATGTTAATACATGGGTATACTTGTTATAGAAAGTGAAGTAGATAGTGGTGACAACTACCTAAAGGGGCTAAGTTTGTTTAAGCCGGATGTTACGGAGGCCGTCATTTCAGACAAGGTCTATGCATATAGACCTTCAAATCTCAATTGTGTGCTTGATGTCTTGTATGTTTTTGGGTGTTAATTGTGTGTTGGGTTGAGTATTGTGAATGAACTAGATCTTATGAAATGTAGATGCATGATTATATTAAAGAATTGTTTATTTAATAGGCATAATAAGTAAAATAAATGTGGATGATTTCTTTTGGCATGTTTAATATTCTCAGAATCATTAATGTGAGAATTAATGACAATATATAGATAAAATGAGTAAATGTTGTGATCTTAAAATGAGAAGTTTTGTATGCCATTTTGATGAGAATAAGGAGACTTGTTTGTATATAACCACATTTGGGTTTATTTGGATGTTCAATGTTTTTGGGTGTATGAGTTAATTATGATGAACCTTTAAGTATTAAACGATGAACATGTAAGTTTGGATTGATGAACTTGTAAGTTAAAGATGATGAATATGTAACACATGACATGAATTATGGGTCAATGTGCATGTTGTAGGTTGGTTCCACTTGGATGAACCATAGGTTGCATGTGATTCGAGTAATTTATGTTTGGCATGAGTATGAGTTGGACATTGAGTCTTGTAATTGTTTGTTGAAATCTTGTGTTAATATTATAAATTGAGCTATATCGTGATATCAATAAATTGAGTTTGCTTGAGAAGATATGAAAATGTTAATGTAAATCAAATGATGAGATGATTGATGCAAATCGTGTGATATTTGTTGAGATATGCTATGATATGATATATTGAGCATAACTTGAGAAATAAATGAGACTTGTGACATGAAATCATGAGATGAGATTTGTTAATGTGAGTTACATGATGAGGTTGACAAATGAGCTATTGAGACTATGAGGAAGACAATGTCCAATTACTCTAACTAGGACTAGAGTTAGGATATATGTCATGTCATTGGGGGAGCTTTGATACCACTTTAAGTCCGAAGTTGGCCATCATAGGAGATGAGATCCATCCATTGAGGGGTTATGCCCGAAGTGGCACCCTCAAAGAGTTGTGATGATTTTTTCTCAAGTGAGGGTCCAAAATGGCTCGGAGTAACTGGTAGAGTTCCCATATCCATTCTAGTCTAGTATAGAGTATATGAGTGAGGTGATCATGACATCCTTGACAATGGTAAGTAATGAGGTAAGAATATAAGGAGAATTATATATATGATAAAGTAAAGTGTTATGCAAATAATGAACATATTTGCTCATATTGAAATGATGAGATGTGGTATTTGGTTACACCAAATGTACCACAGAATTACTCGATATTATAAGCTCATGCATAAATCCATGTGTAGATATATCACATAATGTTGAAATGCTATTTGGTGTGGTTTGTCTATTCATATGTGTGCATAACTTATGAGTGTGATATGTGTGTAACATAAGGACTGGAGTTTATGGCATAAGCATATTTGTAACAAAATTTACTTGGTATATCATTACATGCCTTCATGAATTCTATAATAAAGGATAAATGGGAAATTATGATATTGATGATTGTCTTGATGATGCATTGGTTTATATGTGTGAGGTTCTTGGCATGTTGTGTGAAGAAATAATTGGTGTGTTATGAGATATATGTTTGCTTGATAATGCTATGCAATTGTGGCGTTTTGAATGCACATATACACCACTAAGCACAAGTTGCTTAGCGTGTGATTTTTTTGACACGTAGATTTGGAGGTTTTGTAGCTATTGATATAAGATAGAGCCTAGAGAGTCAAAGATTAAGCCGACACTATGAGAGTGGTGATACATGCATGATGTGGAGTTTTAGTTGTGATATGTAAAAGAGCTTTTAAATTGTATTTCCTTTTTTTTTTCAAAGGAGTTTTATATTTTTGAGTTGGGTGTAGCTTAAGTGCTTGTGGATGTAATTTAAATTTTATGTTTTCATTTTCACACGTTTGTTTTTGGTTTTTAAAATTTAAGTCATTATAGCCATAGTACAAAATAGGTTTTTAATTTATCAGCTTTTAGTAAAGTTAGATAACATTGTCTTATATAATTGGAATTACCCTGGTTATATGAGAATGTGTTACACAACAAATATGAAAGAATGATATATTGTAAACTGTTTCTTTTTTCTTGAAATTTAAAATTTCCATTAATAATATAGCGTTAATTATGGAGAGAGAATAAAAATTAGATAAGAGAGAATGAATTTTGAATTTTTTCTAAAACCTAAACAACTAAAAAAATATTCAAGGATATTATAGTAATTAAAAATATCTAATTACTTAAATATCCTTGATTATTTTTAGAAAATTACTAAATTATCCATTCTAGCTACCTATCTTTATTGAAAAAGAAAAATTTCTCCCAAACAAATTAATTAAGAAAATAATGCACTATATATATATATATATATATATATATATATGGAGGATCTTAGAGTATCTAAACTCTAAATATATTGAGTAAAATATTTTCTTACAAGACCAATAAACTTTTTATATTTTTACTCTTTATTTTATTTTGTTTTATATAACTTAATATTTATTAAAAGAAAAAATAAATGTTTTTTATTTTAAAGAAAGATAAAAATATTTTTAGCGAAATACACCAATAAAAATATAGAACATGTATAAAAATGCATTAATTATAATTAGAATATGAAGTTTGACTCTCTAGATGTAGAAAGATAAACTCACCCTCTACTCCATAATTTAGAGATAAAAAGTGTATTGGAGTTGTTTTTTTTATTGCATGGATCTTTAAATAAAGAGTTTGAATTAAATAACTAGCCTATCAAAGATGTTATAACACTATATATGTCACTAAACAATCATTCAATCACTCATTTTGTTGGAATTTACTTGTTAAAAATAATGGGGTCCATTTAATTGGCAAATTATATCCTGAATCTCAGCCTATTATGTATTATGGACAATAGTCCAATTAACACGTGTGAGTAGTAGTGGTAATATTATAAATATAAATGTTCAATAGTTTATTAAAAAATGTTCATTACGAATAAAGTAAAGATTTATTAGTTTATTGAAAAATATTCATTATGAATAAACTGACTATTCATTACAAATACATTAAAGATCCATTAGTTTATTAGAAATGCTTATTAGTTTATTAAGAAATATTTATTATAAATAAAGTAAATATTAATTAATTTATTGAAAAAAATTTATTACGAATAAACTAAATGTTTATTAATTTATTAGTAAAAAGTTCATTAGTTTATTAGTAAATGTTTATTTTAATTTTTTTTATGTATTTAATTTGATAAACAAAAATGGATATTTTATTAATAAATTAATGAACTTTTACTTTATTAGTAATAAATCTTCAGTTTTATAACTATGAACATTTCTCAATAAACTAATGAATTTTTAGTTTATTTGTAATAAACATCTCTCAATAAACTAATAAACCGTTACTTTATTCATAATTAACTTTCATTTTTATAACAAATGAACATTTATTAATAAATTAATGAACATTTACTTTTTTTATAACGAACTTTTAGTTTTGTAACAAATTACGCTTTCTGAATTAACTAATGAATATTTACTTTATTCATATTGAAGTTTTAGATTATAACAAATAAACATTTTTTAATAAACTAATGAACCTTTCACTTGATGGCAGATGATAATATTTACAAAAATGTCATTATTTTGATAACTGTATAAGTTTGATTTGTTTACAAAATTGTCACTGACTCTTACATATATAATATGTTTTGGTACATAATATTATATGAACGGGGTCCGTGATATAATAACTCATTTAATTGTAACTTAACGGTAATAGTAGTTTTTAGAAAAAATTATGGGTCCAATAACCCCACAATTATATACTTGTATTCACCCATGGTATATATATCCCGAAAAGAAATAAAAAAGTCATTTTTTTCTTCAGAAAATCAATAAGATAAAAAGTCATGTTTATATTATACATTATTTTATACAACAGAAATAAAATAGTATAATTTTTATAAAATAAAATATGAAGAAATTCTCGAATTAAAAATATATTCTATATATATTTATGATAATTACACTTTTACTTTTATCATTATTAAAAAATAAATTAATATTATTAGAATTATATATTTTTTATAATATTTTCTAACATTAATTAAGAGTAAGTACATTAGAAAATTAAAAAATAATTATAATTTGTATTTATTAATAATAAAATACATTAGATTAAAATATACATTAAGTAGAAGGTGTATAATAATTAAGATAATCTATATTTTAATTAGTTTTTTACTTGATTCCCGTGTGAATAAAATATTCATTCCCTAAGTAGAAGAGGAGAATGAGTTATTTCCATTAATGGGTGAATCTCATTCTCATTACATTTCATTTTTTTTTCTAACCAAACATTAATAACGAGAATTATTCATTCCCATTTATATTTTCATCCTATTTTTTCATGAACCAAACAT
>CATIWF010053020.1:0-15263 GCA_949630135.1 Balakata baccata
ATTATAGGCAAGGTTAAGATTTTCAAGGTGAAAAAGGCCGAAGAGGCTGCTGCTGGAATTGATGGATCCGTACAGACAACTGCTTGCAAGATCAAGCCCAATTACATGACCTGTGTGATTGTCGCAGTCAACACCATCCCAGGAGCAGCAATCGCTAGATTTCCATGTGTTTAGCCTGCTATAAGCGGAAGGATAACACGCAAACTTGTCAAAGGCAAAGCTTTCCTTGAACTGTAACAAGGAAGACAAGTCATCATCCTGGCAATGTGGCTGCTGCAAGCAAGAAGAGTAACAGACTAGATAAAAAAAGGTGAGCAAAAAGATGGGATGTATGTACAGATTGAAGAAAAAGAAACACTCCGTCATGTTTCTTTAGTTTAAAGCAAAATTTTCTTTTTTATGAAATGTTAAGAAGCAAAATGTTTGTTGATTTGGAGATGAATTGCTAAGCACAACATTTATTGTTGGCTTTATGACGAATTAATAAAACTATTAATGAAATTTTAATTATAATCAATTAAAATTCAATAAAGTCAGTTTTGGACATTATAAAAATAAAAGAAGTCTCATTTGGTTGGCGGTGCGAGTTAAGTCCAATTAACTAAAAAAATTTTTAAAAAAATTTGTAAAAGTATCATTTTTTTTTCAGAGCTTTCACATAACAGGGACAGAAGTTCTTCTTTTGTATTAAATAGATACCCTGTGGCTTATACCGAACTCCATTTGATCTTTCTTTTTTTTTAAAAGTACTCCATTTGATCTTTAACACCATTGATTAAATGACAATGTAGAACTTTATTTATTTTTTAATATTAATTGTTTTGCTAATAATATTTTAATGAACTAAAATTTTAAATAATTATATAAAACAAAAAAAAAATAACGTTGTAAAATTAAGGGTAAAGTTAAAAAATTTACAATTTGAATATGTATTTTAAGTTTTACAAACTTTATCCTTAATTCTAAATTTACTCTTAATTTTACGTTGCTATAATTTTATAACTTTAATTTGTTAAAATTATTATTATTAAAAAAATGACATTATTTTTTATTTTAGATTATCTATAGATTTTAATTAATCAAAATTAGGCATAACGCGTATTCTACCCCTTCAATTGTCCAAACTTACCATTTTGCTCTATAATTTTTTGGGTTCAATTTGCTCCTAATTTATTGGTGGTCCATATTACCTCTTTTTTTTTTTTTTTATAAAATTTTGCATGTGGCCCCAATGTACATAAAAAAAAATATTTGACTTTGTTAATAATATTATATCAGCATTAGAAGCATCATGCAAGTTTTTACAACAAAAAAAAAAAAGGATAATATAGACCCAAAATAAATTGAAGAGAATAAATTAGACAAAAAATAAATTTCGAGTAAAATGGTAAATCTGGACAATTAAAGGGGAGGGATGTGTCTTCCGCCTTAAAAATATAATTGATAATTATATGTTAAAAAAATAAATAAATTGTCACATTATTTTATATAACAAGTATAAAGATGGAAAGGAAAATCATCAACTATAACAAAAACGGCAGCCTCACATATATGAAGTTCAGAAAAAAAAAAAAAAAGCATCACGCGCGGTATTCCATTGGACATTAGTGGAATTCTGTCTTCGGGTGGTGGACCATAGATGACAGGTCCACAGCTCGTCAGAACAGAAGAATTTTGAGAGGATCAAAGATAATTAAGTGATGGATACATGAGTGATGAGTTGAACTTGAAGGAGATTCAACTCAATCTGTATTAAAATAATATTTATATACAACTTAATTAAACATAATTAAAATTTAAAAATCTAAGAGAATATGTATGTTAGTTGATATAGAATTTTTCTATCTTAACCAAAAATTTTGAATTTAAAATCTAAAAGTATTATTTTTGTTTTACTTTGTAGATGTTGGATATTGGATCTAAGTCCTCCTATTTTCATGACAAACTAATAGTTCATATGCCAATTGAGCTGATCACAACCAACTGGATATTGGATCTAACTCTACTAGATAAACTCTAGATTAATACTGGATTAAAAAGAAATTCAATAAAAGAGTAACAATTGAGAGAAGTAAAATATGTTTTTTTCCATGGTTGGATGATATAATTAATGTCTGCTTGGAATTTTCCTGGAAGCACATCAATTTTTTCTTCCCACCCTTCATCCCTCCAGTAGTCTATATTAATTTGTGTCTATAAATTAATTAGATATTAAAAAAAAAAAGTAATAGCGAATAGCGATCATACAATCAGCGCCCTTCAGAATGAAAGTATTGGCGGTGGTGTGGCAGCTCTTGGTAGCAATTCTCATTGTCTCCTCCTTAACGGTTGCTCAGAAAGGACGTGGTAAGAGCACAATTTCCCTATCAACTTTGCATTTATATTATTAACGATTGGAAAGTTGTCGGCACTGAATAATATATAACACTATTAATTATTACTCATATATATATATGTATGCAATTCTTAAATCTCAGTTCTTAGCAAAAATTATGTGCTGCTATCAATACTGTAGGACAACCGCCATCTTGCTCAGGCTGCAACAAAACTCCGTCTGCGCCATGTAGGCCGTCTTCTTGCAAGAAGCTGGCTAGCAAGGACGCCGTCCCTTGAAAATCAACGACGTACTCAGATCCATATGAAGCAACTCCAAGGAGCTTAATTATTATGTAGCTAAAATAAGATTATCAAGAACGATTAACTTCTTCAGGATTTTGCTGCCTTCAGTTTATAATCATATTTTTCAGTTTGTCCTTTGGTTGAAAAAACATAGCACAAATAAGGAAAAAAAAATTAATCATTATCTTCGACTATATATATATATATATATATATATATATATATATATATACTTGCCTCCTTGTAATTAATAGAACCGCTGATCAGAAATCTTGAAACCAAAACTTATTAATGATCCCGAGAATTATTAAAGAGATAGACGCTAGCTGCAGCTATGTATTTAAATAAAAAAAATAAAAGTACTATTTAATTTAGTTAAAATCTTAAAAATTCATGTTATTTTTTACAATTATCCCTAAATTCTATATACAAAATATGTTTATGGCGTGAAAAATATTCCAACTCATTTTTTCTGAATTACGATTCATCAAAATGACCAATTTTAGTGTAGTATAGATTCTAAAAGTTTATGTATTTTCTAGTTATAAAATTTTTACTTATGATTTTATCGCAATTAGGATATAAGTTATGTGATTGTGGGTGTAATTATTCCTACATTTTGGTCAACTCTAAAATATATATACTAGAATGTTTTGAACGAAGTGGGAATTTTTTTTTTTTTCCCCTAATTTGAGGAAGCATTTTTCATTTATCAAATTTTGAATATGATGATAGAAATGTGAGGTGAAAAACACTATATTATTCTGTAAGACAGTAATTAGTAAAATAATTATAAACATCCAAATGTCCATAATTATTGGTTAACTAACTAATTAAGTGGGCCAAATAAAAAAAAAAACATTAACCACCAGTTCTAATAATGAAGAATAAAGGAAATTCAAATGTAAAAGTTGCATACTTTTTCCAACTCAAATTTAAGATTTATTGTTAAGTGTTAGAATTAAATTCTGTTTATATCTGTGACTTGATTATTAATTGTTAATTTTGATGAAATAACGATAATAAATAATTAAATTAGAGAAAATAATAATTTGTTAAGCATTAACATCATTTTAAAATAATAGGGAACTTGTTTATTCATGGCTAGAAGAGAAAATCTATCTCAATACGTCGTTGATGACAATACATCTTGGAAGATACCTGAGGGGAATTCTCCCTGCAATCTACAATCTGTGAGAAAGAGAGATGACAAAGAAGTTAAATTTGCCAAGCTATATGGGACATAAGGAGAAATGATGATTCCGCTTAGATAAAGTTCAGACAAGTTGTTAAATGATTCAACCACATCTTTTAGGCTAGGCTTTTGGAGCATCAATTGACTGTATGAGAGATCAAGGAAAACCAAATTGGAGAGCTCCAAAATTTTTTATTGTCGATACCAAAATGTCAATTTTATTTCTTTTTTTAAATTAACTAAATATTAAAATATAAATAGGGGTATATTTAGAATTTTTTTAGTTGATTAACAAAATATTCTAGTTGATTAATAGAATATTTCATTCAAAATTAACAGATGATTTTTTTAGTGTATTAAATCAAACCTGCGATATTTCATACTGTATTTCTAAAAATGAAAAAATTGGCTAGTATATTCAACCAAACCTCAGAATTATTCTATTAATTTACCTAATAAATAAATTATCACATTATTTTATATATCAAATGTAAATATGAAAAGGAAAATCATCAATTATAACGGCAGCCTCACATATATTAGGTTTAGAAAAAATAAGCATCATGCGGCGTATTCCATTGGGCATTAGTGGAATTCTTAGTCTTCAGGTGGACCACAGCTCGTTAGAACAGAAGAACTTTGGAGGTTATACATGAGTTGAACTTGAAGGAGATTGAACTCAATCTGTACTAAAATTAATAATATTTATATAACTCAATAAAACATAATTAAAATTTTATAAATTCAAAAATCTAAGTGGGTATGAATATGAGTTGAAAGAGAATTCATTTAGCTTAAACATAAATTTTGAGTTCAAATTTTAAAAATATTTTGCCGCCTTTCCGAATCCTACTAGACAAGCTCTAGATCAATTTCAGATTAAAAACCAAAAAAAAATTTAAAAATTCAATAAAAGAGTAATAATTGAGAGACCTAATGTTTGGATAATATAATTAATTTCTGCTTGGAATTTTCCTGGAACCACATTAATGTTTTCTTCCCCCCCCAACCCACTCAATCTATAATTCATTTATCGTTAGCAAATTTGAGTCTATAAATTAATTAGATAAAAAAGAAAGCAATAGCCATCATATGCTCAGCCAGCGCGTCAGAATGAAAGTATCGGTCGTGGTATGGCTGCTCTTGGTAGCAATTCTCATCCTCTCCTCCTTAGCTGTTGCTCCGCGTGGTAAGACCACAATTTCCGATCAACTTTTGCGTTTATATTATGTACGATTAATTGGGAATAATATTTAATAATACGTATTATTAATTTATTACTCATGTATGCAATTGTTTGGGTACATTTCTTAAATCTCAGTTCTTAGTAAAAATTATTTGGTGATGTCAATACACAGTATCAATTCCAGGACCTACTTGCTCGGCCTGCACGAAAAGTCCAACCGCGCCATGTGGGCGGCCGACTGCTTGCAAGTAGCTAGGAGGCCGTCCCTTGAAAATCAACAACGTACTCCAATCCATATGAAACAGAAGGAGGTTAATTTTGTAGCTAAATAAGATTATGGAGGAAGATTAACTTCTTCAGGATTTGCTGCTTTGAGTTTATAATAATATCTTTATCCTTGTTTGAAAGCAATAAACATCTCAAATAAAATAAAATTTATTGCCTGTGTATAAAACCGCTGAGGAATCTTAAAACCAAAGCTTGTGTTTGCACTATATTTTTGGTATTTGTCCAGCTGGGTAAAAGCCCATACGCATTAAAAATTTAGAGTTTAAGTTCATGAAGTAATCATATATTTTAAAAAGTTACAGTAAAAAATAAATCTAATCCCTAGAAAGGTTACTAACAGTGGAGGAGTTGAGGAAAAATGGAAAATAATGGCAAGAATGTGAAAAGTGAAGCAATTATAGAGAAAGTAAGACGATTATAAAAGAAGTGGAAATCATAGGTCCAACTATCACTTTGATTCTAGCGCTATAAAAGAAGTAAGCCTCACAATGAAGAAGGGGCCAATCATCAACCACTCAATCAACGCAGACAACTATTACTCAATTTCAATCAAGTTTCTAGCAAATTTCATCAGTTTTGTTTTAGGCATTAGTTTCAGTTATTTTTAATTTCAATTCAGCTTCATTGTAGCTTGATAGCTTTATTTTCATCAGTGAAATTAGTTTACTTCAGTATTTATTCTTGCAATTTTCCATTTTATAGTTAGTCATCAATATTAATGCAATGCAATCATTTTTCCAATATTCATTTGTGTTCCATTTTCCTTTAAGTCTTAATTGCTCATCAAGCTCATTTCCTTTACTGTCAATTATTTGTTTTTATTGTCAATTTCAATAGTGATCAAATTTAAGTGTACTGTCAAGGAAACTTAGGAATCTACAATCTTTTGATTTAGAAGTCAATGCACAAATTTTCATTTTATTTTGAAAATATTTTAATTTCCTAGCACGCTCGCATTTTCTAACATTTTTTAGAAACATAAAATTGGCATGCTCGATGGGACACGTTTGATCGCTACTACTTACGGAAACTATAAGTAAAAAATCTTAAGAGTCTCAGAGCTCAAAATCTATTGCTCCAACAGGAGGGCAAGAAGGAAGAGTTCCGCTCATTGTGGAAGAAATTGAAAATTTAACACTTTCTCACCATGCTGGAGAAGAAGATGAAAGAAATAAGAGTCTATCTGAACCAGGTAACAACTTACCTACTAATAGTTCTAACTTATCTAATGTGTTCAGGTCCTTTGTAAAGGAAATGATTCAAAAGTTCAAAGCTAATATAGCAAAACATTTGAAACAAATGACTGAACAAACAAAAAACTAGACTAAAGCTATCATTAAAGAGATGACTCAAATTCTGCCTCTCAGGAGAAAGGAGAACCAAAACAATCATATGGTGAGCTCAAAAGGTAGTACTCTAGACACAACAACTGAGAAGCAAGTGACTTATACCACCCACAAGTTTAGACTGAGGCAAGGTACGCTCCCCCTCACCTCAAAGAAGAAAGGACTCTAAGCCTTGGGGCCAGAGGCCGCACCAGTGCTAGAGCTACTACTCAAATGTTTTTTGCTGACACCAGCCCTACTAATCAATTTGGAATCTATGAAGATTCCGTACCCATCACTAAAGGCTCGAGGGGCAGCTCTGATATACGCTCTTGAAAACTTTATTTTCATAAGTGAAATTAGTTTACTTCAACATTTGTTCTTGCAATTTTCCATTTTGTAGTTAGTCATCAATATTAAAGCAATGCAATCATTTTTCCAATATTCATCTGAAGTCAATTTTCCTTCAAGTATTAATTGTTCATCAAACTCATTTCATTTACTATCAATTATTTGCTTTTACTGTTAATTTCAAAAATGATCAAATTTAAGCGTATTGTCAAGAAAATTTAAAAATCTACAATTTTTTTGATTTAGAAGTCAAGGCACAAATTTTTATTTTAGTTTGAAAACATTTTAATTTTCTGGAATCCTTGTATTTTCTAACATTTTGTAGAAACAGCTTGTTAATTATCCTGAGATTGAGATAGATGCTACTGCTATGTAACCCATACCGTATCTATTTACTAACTTGTAATTTGATTAATTCAGCTCCTAATTATTATTATTTCCAATTTTAATTAAAAAAAGAAAATATAAAGATGAGAAATAAATGAGATCACAGAGATCCTTGGGGAGCTGTTTTTTTTTTTTTTTAATTTTTATGGATTTCAAAAGTTCATAACAAAAGTAAATTTTCTGGTTGGTAAACTATATTGTAAACATAAAAAACAGTATTATATATTTGGTTAAAAATTGTTGTTGAATGTGCTTTAAAGTGTAAATAACAAAAATTGATATACATAATAAAAATACAATTTTTGTTACTATTTTTATATTAAAAATTACCTTTTGATGATTTTTTTGATGAATTAATAAAATTATCAATGATATTCACCAAAAAAATAAAATTATAATTATAATTAATATTCAATAAAGACAATTTTGGACATTATAAAAATAAATACTTGAATTAGTGGAATTCTTAGTCTTCGCATCTCGTTAAGTTAGAACAGGACAAACCTGGAACGAATAAAAGGTAATTAAGTGATAGATACATGAGTTGACATTACTATTTTCATTAAATTGCTAAACGAAGGATTTATTGTTGGCTATATGATGAATTAATTAATAAAAGTATTAATGAAATTTTAATTATAATTAATTAATATTCAACAAAATCAATTTTGTACATTTTTAAACAAAAAGATCAATTTTGTACATTATATATATGAGAGTTGAAAGGAAATGATTTAATTAGATAAGAAGAGGAAATGGGCATATGGTGGGTTCAACACAGTTGGTTAAGGCGGGCTAAACAGTATTTTTCTTTGGTTGGTGGTGCGAGTCAAGTCAAATTAACTGAAAAAAAAGGGTTTGTGAAAGTATCATGTTTTTTCAGAGCTTTCACTATAAGGGACAGAAGTTCTTCATTTGTATTAAATAGATACCCTGTGGCTTATACCGTACTCCATTTTATTATTTTTTTTTTTTTGAAAAGTACTCCATTTGATCTTTTACACCGTTAGTATTAAAACTAAAATTTGAATGCATTAATTAAATGACAATGTAGCAGTTTATTTTATTTTATTTAAATATCAATCATTTTACTAATAATATTTTAATAAACAAAAAATTTTAAATAACTAAAAAAAATAACGTTACAGAATTAAGGGTAAATTTAAAAAATTTAGAATGAATCACACCTTTAAAATTTGAATGCATTTTAAATTTTATGAACTTTATCCATTTATTCTAAATTTTACTTTTAATTTTACACTGCTAATTTTATAGTTTTATATAAATATTTATAATTTTGATTTGCTATAATATTATTACTAAGTAATAATATTATTTTTCTTGACTTTAGAATATTTCTAGATTTTTTAATTAATTAAAATTATTAATGATAATTATGTTAAAAAAAAATAAATAAAGTGTCACATTATTTTATATATCAAATTTAAATATGGAAAGGAAAATCATCAATTATAACAAAAACTGCAGCCTCACATAAATTAGACTTAGAAAAAATAAGCATCATGCATGGTATTCCGTTGGACATTATAGTGGAATTATTTGTTGGAATCTATTTTGAATTTATGAGAGCTTTACGTTTCGGTAAAAATAGAAATTTCAAAAATTGTTAATTTGACCAATATATTAATTACACTTTGCATATGTTAATCTTAAGTATTTATTTATAACTATTACAAATCATATTTTATAACATTTATGAATAATATCCATTTGTTAAGATTATCTCATGATTTTAATAACAAAATAGAAAAATAAAAAGTTAAAACAAGTCTATTAAAATCGAATTCACCAAATATACAAATTAAGCAAAAAAATCAAAAATTTTAATTATATTTAATAAACTCGTTCAAAATTAATAATCACATACTATCTCAGCTCCACTAATAACACACACTGTTTATAAGAGAAAGATTCAATGAGGAGCCTTAGAAATGCAGAAAAACTATTTTCTCCTTGAAACTCTTTTTTTTTTTTTTTTTTTTTTGGAAAAGATAGTATTTTAAGCTTTTATAATCAAGAGGAAACAAAAAAAAAAAATGAAAAACATTTTAGGCATATGCAATACGCAACAAAGGAAAAAGTCAATGAAGTGGTTCAATGACTGCCTTAATTTTGATAATGATAGAGCCCTTTTAATTTTTTTTATTTTAAGTTTGTTTTATTATTCAATAATGCTAAACATAAAAAAAAAATGCGTTTAATAATGCATACCTTATTAAAAGTACATTAATAATTATTTTAATATATTACTATAGTTAAATTTATGATATCTTAATTAATAATTTAATTAAAATTATGGGGAAAATTATTAAAATTAATCAATATTAATTTTAATTCAAATAATATAAGTGATTAATTTTTAATTAAATTAATTTTCATATTATAAATATTAATTAGTTAAATAATTTAATTTAGATATGACTTATAAGTTCAATAATTTTATCGGAATGGAAATATAATATTAATTCATTAATATTATATTGCACATTATTTCTGAATTTATCGTATATTCGGACACATTAAATATCTTTCTAAAATTATCCTTTTAAATACTGATAAAATTTTGAATATTAATTTGACCTTTAGATTATAATATTAAGTCATTTCGTTATAATCTCGATATTGATTATGGTCACAGTGCGTCAAAATTCTATTAATCAATATAATAATGAATGATAATTTGCGTTCTGATTAAAATAAGACTTATTATTATTAGTCTAACTAATAACATCGATCTCGCATCGAATAAGTCATATTTCTTATGGAAAATAATTTATTTTATCAAAACCAAAATATCAACTATATTAGGATTTTGCCCTAGTGTTGCAGGATAACGAGTCATATTATTGGTAATCTCATGTCTCACTATATGATTAATTGTGGTAACTACGAGCTGAATTATCAAGCGTAAATAGTCTAATACAAGACAAGAGTACCTTCACAGCTACCCATGAAAAAACAGTTTTGACATCTCAAATCAAAGGATTTCGGGTCATAAAAGATTCATATATTATGATCAAAATAATAACTGTTAACATCAAACACTATCTGTGCTATTATTATCAAGTATCATTGTTCGGTACCCTTAACTCTTTAAGAACTTACTAGTTTATGAAAATATCACTATATCATAAAAATTGAGATTCCTCCTCAAAATAAATCATATGATATCCTAAAGATTCAATAAATGTCCAATTCACTTTCTTTTTTTGGTTATAAATATTTTTAAGATTATCTTTTTACTAGAGATATTTATCTCATTATTATTAACAACTTGATAATAAATTTTATGTGGATAATCAAATGAATTATATATATCATAGTATATTATAACTACTACAATTATAATTTAATTAACAATTTAAATATTTTATTTATTATAAATATAAAATATACATGTATTTATTGTGATATATTATTTAATATATAAAAAGAAGTGAATACAATAAGACATACACACCCCTTATAATATTATTAGTCTTCGGGTGGACCACAGCTAGTTAGAACAGAAGAACTTGGAAGGGATCAAAGGTAATACATGAGTTGAACTTGAAGGTGATTGAACTCAATCTGTATTAAAATAATATTTATATGACCCAATAAAACATAATTAAAATTTTAAAATTCAAAAATCAAAGATGGTATGAATATGATTTGATAGAAAATTCATTTAATTTAACTAGATTCTTTCAAAATTTTATCAGATACACTTTATATTATACTAGATTAAAATAAAAATATATATATAAAAATTCAATAAAAGAGTGATAATTGAGAGACATAAATATGCTTTTTTTCATGTTTGGATAATATAATTTTCCTGAAATCACATTAATTTTTTGCCACCCCACCCCCCAACGCAGTTAATCGTTAGTTAAATTTGTCTATAAATTAATTCCATAAAAATGAAAGCAATAGCCATCATACGCTCAGCCAGAGCTTCAGAATGAAAGTATCGGTCGTGGTATGGCTGCTCTTGGTAGCAATTCTCATCCTCTCCTCCTTAGCTGTTGCTCGGCGAGCTCCAGGTAAGATCACAATTTCCCCACGATCAACTTTGCATTTATATTATTAATAGAGAGCTTATGAAGTGCACATGGTATAATTTATATTTATATCCTTAAAACAATTATATTATCAACTTTTAATTTCAATTATTAATAATCAATTGGTAAGATTAAAAATTGATGATCCAATGGTTCGAACATACTTTGTATAAATTACACCAAGTGTACTATAGAATTATTCTTATTAATAATACGTATTATTAATTTATTACTCATGTATGCAATTGTTTGGGTACAATTCTTAAATCTCAGTTCCTTGCTCAGCCTGCACGAAAATTCCAACCACGCCATGTGGGCCGACTGCTTGCAAGTAGCAAGGACGCCGTCCCTTGAAAATCATCGACGTAGTCCGATCCAGATGAAACTCAAGGAGGTTAATTTTGTAGCTAAATAAGATTATCGAGGAAGATTAACATCCTGAGATTTAGATAGATGCTGCAGCTGTGTACTCCATTACCGTACTAACTTGTAATTTGATTACTTCAGCTCCTAGTTATTATTATTTCAAATTTTAATTAAAAAAAAAAAAAGAAAATATAAAGATGAGAAATAAATGAGATCATAGAGATTCTTGAGGAGGCTTTTTTAAGAAATTTTTTTTTTAAAAGTTACCATTTGATGATTTTATGATGAATTATAAAAGTAATTATGATAGTCACCAATAATAATAATAATAATAATAACTAATGAAATTTAAATTATAATTAATATTCAATAAAGTTAATTTTGGACATTATAAAAATAAATAGTTGCATTAGTGGAATTCTTAGTCTTCAAACCAGGTTACATTAGAACAGAAGAAACCTTGAACGAATCAATGATAGTTAAGTGACAAATACATGAGTTGAACTTGAAGGAGATTGCCCCAGAGGAGTACGTATGGCATTTGTTTATTTATTGAGTTGACCTTTGAAGGAGATTGCCCAGAAGATCCATTTGTTTATTTAATGTCAAAGTTCAACTAAATCTGATTTGAAACATAATTAAAATTAAAAAATTCTATAAAAAAGAATAATAATTGAGAGACCTAAGCATGCTTAATTTTTCCCATGTTTGGATAATATAATTAATTTCTGCTTGGAAATTTCCAAGAAACGCATTGATTTTTAATTTCTTCCCGCCCCAACTCATTTAGTTAATTTGTGTCTATAAATTAATTCGATCAAAAAGAAAGAAATAGATATTGAGATTTGACTTTAAATTATGGAAATTCAAATTGGACTTGGATTATGATAAGTAATTAAATTTAAATAAAGAAATGTATTCCTAATTGAAGCGGTATTTTTTTTTTATCGGCAAATTTAGGGTACCATAAATATAGATAAGTTTAAGATATTAAGGTATAAAACACCAATTTGGAGATTATAAATTTGAATTTTTGCTTGAATATTATGTTAGGCTTAAGAAACATTTTTGGGAGGTTTGAGAGTTATTATTCTTGTTTATATGAAAAGGAAAATACAATAAATTAAATTGTAGACTTAAATTTGATCAATTCAAATAATATATAATTTTATTGTATTGTAATTGTTTATGTTCTCAGTAGTGAAAAATTGGTTATCTCCTCTTTAAATGTAGGTAATTAAAGGTTAATCACATAAATCTTGAATTCTCTTACTTATAAATCTTGTCTTCTCTTACTTTTCATGGCTTGAATTTTCAATTTGACATGAGTTATATTTCCCCGACAATAGAGAACACACTCAGAGCTTCAGAATGAAAGTATTGACCGTGGTATGGCTGCAATTCTCATCATCTTCTCCTTAACTGTTGCTCAGCGATCTGCAAGTAGGATCACAATTTCCCTATGATCAACTTTGCGTTTATATTATTAAAAATTAATTGCTGCTGTGAATACTGTAGACGCAGGTCGACTAGTTTGCGGAGGCTGCGTGGAACGTCCAACTGTGCCATGTAGGCCGCCTCCTTGCAAGTAGCTAGCAACGATGCCGTCCCTTGAAAATCAATGCCGTACTCCGATCTGTATGAAACTCCTGCATAAGTTTATCAGGGAAGATTAACTTCTTCAGGATTTGCTGCCTTTAAGTTTACGATCATATCTATCCATTTGTCCTTTGATTGAAACGATTTTCTAATCGCTGAATAATAATTAAAAAAAAAAAGTTATTATCTTTGACTAATAATAATAATAATAATAATTTAGAATTGTTTTGTTTTCCAGTCTCAGACTTGGCTCCTTGTGATAAAACCGCTGAAGAATCTTGAAATCAGAACTTCTTAATTATCCTGAAATGAGATAGATGCAGCTGCTATGTACGCCATTTACTGTATCTATTTACTATATACTCCCTCCATCCCGTTTTATCAGTTATGTGAAAGAATAAACTTTGTTACACTCCAATTTAAAATAAAAAAATAAATTTTTTTTCCAATTTTATTCATATTTTGATTTTGGGTAAGTTTTCTCCATCAATGAAAGGCTTTCAACTTTACCTAATTAACTTTTTTATATGTATACTCATTATTACTTGCAGACTTTCTATAAAAAGGTAATCATTTTATATCTATAATTATACATATTAAATAATATTTTTAATGTCGGTAAAAAAATTTTAAACAACATATAGGAGGAAACATAGAGAGTAACTTTTAGTTTGATTATTTCATCTCCTAATTGTTTGCCTAATTTTAATAAAAAAGAAAATATAAAGATGAGAAATAAATGAGATCACAGAGATTCTTGGGGAGCCAATATATATAATAATTAAATGTTCACACCTGACATGATGCCCCCAAAGTCAAGAATATATTGTTTTAATTAATCTCAGTCAAAGAACTCAACACTACTACAAGTCATGACAATGACCAATTATATCAATTATCTTCTTGTAAGCAATATACATTCAATTTCTTATAAATAGAAAAAAACAAAAAAAGTGTATCCCATCAAAATTTGATATTTTGCCAAAGTCTAATACTCAAATTATTTAAATATAGTTTTTGAAGATGCTTTTGATTTATTGATGATTGCATAATTGGATTATATAAAGAGAAATTTTTAGGTACCATGTCATCTATAAATTAAGTTAATCACTTATTGATATATATTTAATTGTTTTATTCTTATTAATTGAAGTAAATATAATATATGTATGTCATTTAATGATTGAATTAGTTTATAAATAATATATTAGTCATAGTCTATTTAAAAAAAAACTCTGGAAAAAATATAATTAATTAAACTTAAACAGGAGAGAAGAAATTGAGACAAATTAAGTTTATTGAGATATCGTGCAATTAATGGAGGCAGATTAATTGTAATACACACTATAGTTGTAAAAATCCGACCAGTCCGATCGATTCAACTGGAAAAATCAAAAACTTGCTCTTGGACTGGGCGGTTTTTATCCTCAAAATTGGGGAGGGAAACAATCCGATAGAAAAACTGGTGACCAGACCGGTTTTGACTGGTTTTCAGGGTTTTTCTTTATTTTTTTTAATTTTTTGCAAACAAATTTTAATTATTAAATTTGATCCAATATAGCCAATTCAATCGATTCAACCAAAAAATCGACCATAAAACTAAATAGGTTAACTATAAACTAATCAAATTGATCAAAATAAACATGTTTTTAAACAATTAACTTATCCTTATTTATAAAAATGATATCTTATTTTCATTCTTATTTTTTTTCTACGTGAGATTGTTTACTCATTTTTATATTTTTTTCTTACTTCTTTTTTATATTACTTTTCTTTTACAATTTGAAAATTTTGGCTGATTGTATTTTCAAGTTATAAATTACCTTTATATTTAATAATTAATTAAATATTTAGTTATACAAATATATGAAATATGATTT
>CATIWF010053022.1:0-10762 GCA_949630135.1 Balakata baccata
GGTGCATTGGTGGGTGAATAATTGTCAAGGCCAGTCAAGGATTTCCATACCTCACTACAACAAAAATTAGCAGGTATTTTAGAAGAGTCAGTTTTCTTAAAGCCAAACATAGTTTGCATAGTGTTAAGGTCAGTTGAATACTCTTTTCCAAACATTTAAAATTTAATTTTAGTGAAGGTGTTATTAATTTGCAAAGTAAGATAAAATTCACGAATTAATTCCTTATAAGTTGGTTCTTTCATACTAATGAACTGACTCCAAGACACTACTCTTGCTTATCCTAACACCTTATCTAGGCAATTAAGCACACACAACGTATCATAATGCATAAATTGAGCAACCGTGATTTCATGCAGTAAGATAGCATAATAAGCGTTACCTTCTTCGTTAGAGTAGATTGGAAAAAGAGCTTGAAATTTAACAGCAATGTCTACCTTTGCTTGAAGTTGAGTCGGACCGTCAGTGTTAATCATAATATGCTTGCCCTTATCCTTAACCGACGCTCTGGTGTTGGTGCCGGCAGATCTGATTCCATAGTAGGAGCTGAAGGAAACACAAAGGTCATCGGGGTGGACTTCACATTTGGTTTCTTAGGTTTATTAGCTATTGTCTTAAGTTTTGGCATGGTGACTAAGATGCAAGAGGGAGATGTGGGTTAGTGGTTGGGGTGGAGGTGGTATTGGTGGCTAGTGGTGAGGTGGTGGTGGTGCGCGAGTGGGGCGATGGCAGTGGTGTGCGACTTCGTGGGTGGTACGACGAGGTGGTAGTGGTTCATGGGTTGTGTGTAGATGGTGGCGGTTCGTGGGTTGCAAAAGTGGTTGGGTGCAGATTGGGTGATGGTGGGGTAGTAGGGGTGTATGGGTTAGGCGATGGTAGGGTAGTGGTGGTGTGTGGATTCTTTTGTTCTTGCAAGGAAGATGAGAAAAAGAAAATAGAATAAAAAAAAATATTTTAAAGAGCTTACTGAATAGGCATCCATATGGCCGTGGCAACTTGTTGGGCGTATGGATCCACATGCATGTATGGTTTTAGTTGGCAATCTACACGGTCGTGTGGATTCCACATGCCCGTGTGGATTGTCGATTAGAATCTTTCCTGCAAAATTCACAAATTAAAATATTAAACCAAACGCAAAGGAATTAAAGAATGGTAAAATTTACTATATAAACATATTACAATTAACTATGACTCGAAATAAATTAAATTAAAGCAAATATGAAGTAAAGAAGAAAACAAATAAAACTTGGGTTACCTCCCAAAAAGCGCCGCATTTAAAGTCTAGACAAGACATCACTTTACTCCACTTTATGGGGGTTGTACAGATGTGTTCTTCACTATATGCACCAATGGAGAACCTTCATAATATCGCTTGACCCGCTGTCCATTCACCTTGAACTTTTCTCCTGTGGTTGGATGTTGTAATTCTATTGCCTCGTATGGGAAAACTTGAGTCAATATGAATGGTCCACTCCATCTAGATTTCAGCTTACTTTGGCAAAGTTTAAAACGAGAGTTAAATAATAGCACTTTCATTCCCGCAAGTAAAACCTTACGGATCAACAATCGGTCATGAATTATCTGTCTTTTCCTTGTAAAGCTTTGCATTTCGTATGCTTCTTGCCTCAGCTCTTCAAGCTTATCTAGCCGGTAACTTCCTTCTTCTCCTACGTTGCATAATTCCGTATTTAATGCTTTAGTAGCCCAATATACTTGTGCTCTAATTCCACAGGTAGATGGCATATCTTCCTATAAACCAACCTGAATGGACTCATACCAATAGGGGTTTTATAAGCTGTTCGATACGCCCACAAGGCATCATTTAGCTTTATAGCCCAATCTTTCCGTGAGGGACAGACCGTCTTTTCCAAAATGGATTTAATCTCCCTGTTACTTACCTGTATCTAACTTGAAGTCTATGGATGGTAAGGTGTGGCTACTCGGTGATAATGACATATTTCTTCAACAAGCCATCGAATAACTTGTTGCAAAAATGACTTCCACCATCAGTAATGATTACTCTTGGTACTCCAAACCTACTAAAGATATTATCCCTCACGAACTTCACAATAATATTAGCATCATTAGTGCGAGTTGGAATAGCCTCAACCCATTTTGACATATAATCAACCACAACAAGTATATATTTGAAACTAGTTGAAATGGGAAGGGGACCCATGAAATCATGCCCAAATGTCAAATAATTCCACAACTAAGTTATAATTTTGTGGCATTTCGTTTTTCTTTCCTATGGTCCCGCTTCTTTGACATTTATCACACTGTATATAGAAATTATGAGCATCCTTAAAGAGGGAAGGCCAAAAGAAACCTGCTTGAAGCACTTTATGAGCTATTTTCTTACCACCAAAATGCCCTCCACATTGTAACTCATGGCAAAAAGTGATTATCTTGTTGCTCTTCCTCTGGAATGCATTTCCTGATGATTTGGTCTGAACAATACTTAAACAAGTACAGTTCATCCCAAAAATAATTCCTGCATAATGACAAAAAATGCTTCCGGTCTTGGAAGTTCATGTCAAGTCTCAAGATGTCACAAACCAAATAGTTAACAATATCAGCATACTATGGCTCGTGGCAAACAACAAATAAATTCTCATTAGGAAAAGTTTCTACAATGGCCTTTTTGGAGGCCAAAGTGTCAAAGCTGGAAATTAGTCTAGACAAATGATCAGCAACTAAGTTCTTACTTTTTGTCTCTAATTTCTAAGTCAAACTCTTGCAATAAAAGGACCCATCTTTTAAGCCTAGGTTTTGCATTTGGTTTGGTTAAAAGATAATTTAGAGCTGTATGATCTGAATGCACAATAACTTTAGATCCTAACAAATAGGATCTAAATTTAACCAAAGAAAATACAACTAAAAACTCCTTTTTAGTAGTAGAGTAATTCACTTGAACATCATCTAGGGTCCTACTAGCATAGTATATAACATGTAAAGCTTTTTTAACCCTTTGCCCTAGCATAGCCCCTATTGCATAATCACTAGCATCACACATGATTTTAAATGGTAAAGTCCAATCCGGTACCATAACTATAGAGGTTGTAGTCAATTTCTCTTTCTAGGTATTGAAAGCATCAAGGCATTTATCATCAAAATTAAACTCAATATCTTTGGCAAGCAAGTTAGTTAAAGGGCATGCAATTTTTGAAAAATCCTTAATAAAACGCCTATAAAACCCAGCATGCCCAAGAAAGCTTCTAATACCCTTAACCGAAGTCGGTGGGGGTAATTTAGCAATCAAATCAATCTTAGCCTTGTCTACCTCAATTCCCTTACTTGATATCACATTACCTAACACAATACCCTGCTTAACCATAAAATGGCTTTTTTCCTAACTAAGAGTAAGATTACTCTCGATACATCTCTTAAGCACAAGTGACAAGTTATTTAAACATGCATCAAAAGAGGTACCAAACATGGAAAATCATTCATAAATACCTTAAGACACTCCTTTAGCATATTAGAAAAGATAGAAAATATGCACATTTGAAATGTGGTAGGGGCATTGCACAATCCGAATGGCATCCGTCTAAAAGCAAATGTGCCAAAGGGACAGGTGAAAGTTGTTTTCTCTTAGTCTTCTGGAGCGATTGGGACTTGATAACAACCTAAAAGACCATCAAGAAAACAATAGTAGACATGTTCGAATAATTTTTCCAAAATCTGATAAGCAAATGGGAGTGGAAAATGATCATTTTCTGTAGCTAAATTAAGTTTCCTATAATCAATGCACATTCACTAACCCGTTGTAGTCTTAATTGGCACTAATTCCCCTTTATCACTTTTAACAATAGCGATTCCTGAATTTTTTGGGACTATATGGACCAGACTCACCCACTTACTATCAGAAATAGGATAAATTATCCCTTCATGTAAAAGCTTTTGAACCTCCTTTTTAACCACTTCTTGCATATTAGGATAATACCTCCTTTGAGTGTCTTTAACAGCTTTGACATTGTCTTCTAAAATGATTTTATGAATGCATATTATAGGACTAATGCCTTTAATATCTAATATCCCCCATCCAATGGCTTTACTAAGTCTTCTCAACTCCCTTATAACAAAATTTTCTTCACTAGGGGAAAGGTTTGCAGCTATAATGATCGAGTACGTATTTCCTTCTCTTAGAAAAGCATACTTAATTGTGGAAGGAAGTTCTTTCAACTCTAATGTAGGGGGTTCACATTTACTCTCCCTCTCCTTAGGTGAGAGAAAAATCTCTTCCTCTTCTATGGTGTCCTCATCCAACTCATTTACACTCAGAGCTACTCCTAACTTATCTTCCTTTTCCTGCCAATAAAAATCATAAACAAGTTAGTCCAAGCAATCTATGTAAGAACATTTATCAAGTGGGGTAGTAGATGGAAAGGACATGGAATCAGATACTTTAAATTCAAATGTCTCCCCCAAAACAATCATGGATAGCTTACCATTATCGGCATCAATAATTGTTTTAGTAGTTGCCTTGAATGGTCTACCAAGTAGAATGGTTTGCTCCTTATCTTTAAAGGGGGAGGTTTCCATGTTAAGAATAACAAAATCAACAGGAATAATTAACTTATTGATCTAGACTAAGAGATCCTCTACTATACCTCGAGGATACTTAACTGACTTATCAGCCAGCTGAAGGCATATGGAAGTCGATTTCAGCTCACCTATGCCTAATTGTGCATTTATGGAATATGGCATGAGATTTATACTTACACCCAAATCAAGCATGGCTCTTGCTACCTTTTTATCTCCCATGGTAATATCCGTAATGAAGTTCCCAGGTTCTTTCATCTTCTGAGATAATTGTTACTAGGGAACTGCACTTGCTGTTCTAGTAACCATCACCTTTTCGTGGCTTCCATACCTTCTTTTTTATAAAGTTAACTCTTTAAAGAACTTGGTATAAGAAGGCATTTTCCTAATTACATCCAACAAAGGTAAGTTAATTTGTACCTTAGAGAACAATTTAAAGATGTTAGAAAACTCCTTATCCTTGTTATTCTCCCTTAGGCAGCCAAGAAACGAAATTGGAGGTTTGTATGGCTCCTTTTCTTTGTGAAATTCAGGGCCTGAAAAGGATTCTTTTTCTCCATTCAACACGCTAGGCTCCTCTTCCTTTTGCCTAGCTTCTTGTATCCCAGCTTCTAAATGTCTCGCTTTATCTTCCTCATCCATCTTGTCATATGAAATAGAAGAATTTAATTTATTAGTTGCTACCTTAACTTTGTTATCGTATACCTTACCACTTCAAAGCATCGTGACAGCTTGGCTTGCTTAGGTTGACTAGGTAGCTTTCCTTTCTTATTCTCCTGCACTGCCTCAGCAATTTGCCCAACCTGAATCTCTAACCTTTTCAAGGATGCTTCAATAGAATCTACCTTTATGTCTATCTTCTCAATCTTGTCATGGGTGGTAGCTATAAAGCTCTATAGTGTCTCCTCAAAAGAAGGCTTTCGTGGTACTGTTGCTTGTCCAGTTTGGCCTTAATACAGGTATATGGGCTGATTGCTGATATTATAATATTGGGCATTTAGGTTCCTTTGTTGTTGAGGTTGGCCTTGATCATTATTCCTCTATACGAAATTAGGATAATTCCTCCAACTCGGGTTGTATATGTTAGAATAGGGATTGTTTTGTACCATTATTTGAAAAGAATTCATTACACTTGCTTGCTCCATTTCATTTCCTACAGAAACATCGAGAGAAGGATAAGCATTAGCCCTGTGGCCATAAATACTACAAATGCCATATACCTCATTTGTAGGCGCATTCCTATTATTGACTAACATCCTAACTTGCTTGGTTAACTTTGCTATCTATGAAGTTAGTTTGTTGCCATTAGAAACTTCATTAACTGTCGTCTTTCTTCCTCTCACACTCTTTTGCTATGAGTTCGCACCAAGCATTTCATATATATTATATAACTCATCATCTGTTCTCTCTCCCATTGCTTCGCTTATTGTATTATCTACCATGCATTGATATTGTTGAGACAACCCATCATAAAAAGCCTGAGTCACTACTGGAAGTGGAAATCCGTGATGAGGACAATGTAGTAGTAACATTTTGAACATGTCCCAAGCTTCATGGAAAGTCTCATAATCTTTCTAGTAGAAATTTTGAATTTTTGCTCTAAGCTCTCATGTTTTCTAGTGGGAGTAGAACTTGCTCATGAATTTGTGGTATATCTTGTCCTGTTAGTTAAGAGATTTAGAGGGCAATGTCATCAGTCATGCTTTCACTCTGTCCTTTAAGGTGTATGGAAAGCATCGCATTCGCAACTGGTCCTCATCAAGAGAATTCAAAATAAATGTGCTCAATGTGGAATAAAACTCCCTTATAAGAGAGGATCTTCATTGGGTAATCCATAGAATGATGGCAGCATATTTAAATGTATACTTTTCAATTCATAATTCCTTGCTGCCTCTCCTAGAACTATGCAAGAGGTGGTATTGCCAATGATCAGTCTAGCATAATCTTTCATGGTAAGTTGCCTCTGTGCAATAGCTACTGGTCTTAGTGGTGGAACTCTTGGCGGATTAGGATTTCCTAGTGGATCAGCCTTCATTGGTGGTATTTGATCAACTTCGTTTTCAAATTCCAACTCTTGTTGCCCTAGTATTTCTTCTTTTTCTTCAAGTGACTATTCTTTTGACCTTTTAGTTTTTGATCTTAAGTTGTATTGTCGTTGATTGGATGATTCGCTTGACTTTGATCTTTTGCTAGTGCCTGGCATAAAATTGCAGTTGATAACTAAAAAGAACGATAAATGCTAATTAAAATAAGGGAATAAGCTAAAAATGCAAATAGTAGTTTAAACTAAATGCAAAAACATTGACAACTAAGATAGCTAAGAATTTAATCAACCATTCCTCGGCAATGGCGCCAAAAACTTGATGTGCTCAAATTAAATACTCGCAAGTGCACAAGCCAATCGTAGAATAGCAAGACAGCCCCGAGGTCGATCTCTCAAGGATGGTTCGGCTTAACTCCTAATTACCTTAAATTTCCAATGGAGATACAATGATGCAACTAAATATTCTATTTAGTTTTGATGGTGTGGAGATTAAACTAATGAATATTGAAACAATTAATTAGCTAAGAGACAAGTAAACTTGATTGAATTATTTATTAGACTTAACTAGGCATTTAGTTCGCACATTAGTCGTAATTCCTATCCCCTAATTCAACTAAGCACAATGAATTAAGATTCCTACGGCTCTTGCCTTAAGTTGCTAACTATCCAAGCTAATGGCATAATTAACGTTCAACCCAATTTTTAGGACAAGTTACATATGGTTCGTCTAATAACTCACCATTAAGATATCAATTCTAAATCAAATGGATGGTGGCCAATTATACATTCAGCTTAAAACTTCACAAGCATAATTAAAGATGAAAAAATGAAATATCATTAAAAACTAAAGGGGACGTTCATACATCCTAATGGCTACTAAATACCTAACAAAAACTTTAGCGAAACATGGATTTAACCATTGTCAAATTAATTCCAAAGCTAAAACTAAACATGCTACAGTAGAAAAGAAGAATAAAATGGAAATAAAAACCCTCTGAAACTGATTAGCTTGAATCTCCCTTGGATAATTGGTCTCCAATCCTCAAAAGCTCCAAGCTTCGCAACTTTAATGGTTAATAACCTCCAATCGTAGCCCACACTGTTGAAATGAGATGGAATGGCTTCCAAGGTCTCTTTCACCACCAAAATCTCAAAAGCAAACAATGTAAAAGTTGAGAGATTTCAAAACCCCCCAATCTAAACCCTAAAAACATCTTTAAACCCTTAGAAATTTAAGATGAGTTATTCTCTAATTAGGACTCTCTTTCCTAATTTAAAAGGTAGTAAATATTTACAAACTTTAATCCCTAGCCAATCAAACTCCTGTGTGGATCCACACGCCCAAGCTTTAAACCCACATGCCAATGTTGATTGATCTTTTTCCATATGCTCGTGTTGATTCTAAGCGCCCGTGCCAGAAATATGACAGTGTCAATCCACACTCTCGTGTAGATGACTTTCAACCGAAATGCTCAAATCCTCCAATTAGTGCAAAACTTTCCATTTCTCCTTCATTTTTCCTAAAACAAAAGATAACATCAAATTACACAATTTTCTAACAATAATTACAAATCAAAGGCTTAAAAACACACAATCTAATCTAGAAAATACTATAAAATATGAACTAATTAGCGCTCCTATAATCTAGCTACTTTTGAGAATGAGCCTGTGAACCTATATCACACTCTTTGAAAAGTCTGGCTTTTGACTACAGAGTGTGAATTCTTCAAGCATGGTTATATGTATAATTATGTCCAAAAAATGCAAATTCTAAGGTTGTTGGCTATGTCAGTTAAACCAGGCAGAGCATCTAAGGTCTATTGTGTTGTATGGCAACCACCATCTTCAGAGTGGATCAAATGCAATACGGATGGATTAGCAATTGGAGCACCGAGTATTGCTAGAGCTAGTGGGGTATTTCTAAACAAAAGATGGTTTATGATCGGTGCCTTTGTCTTGAATTTGGGATAAGATTATACATATAGTGCTAAGCTGTAGGCAGCAATGTATGCAATTAAGCAAACATGGGGGAAAGGTTGGCACCAGCTTTGGTAAGAAAGTGACTCAACGTATATTGTGTATATTTTCAAAATCACACATTAAGGAGGTTTCATGGAAGTTAAGGCAAAAATAACCTAATTGCTTGCATATTATGTCTAAGATTCACATTTTCATCACACATATATATAGAGAAGGGAACTCTGTAGCAAACAAGTTAGCTAAATATGGAGCTACATCGAATTGCAATAACTGGCGGAGCTCAAGACCTTCCTTTTGTCATAGTTTGTTATATCATGACTTATGTGGTAGGAAGTGATTTATATTTGTTTAGTTGGCTGTCTTTGAGCTTGTAATATTTTTAGACTTGTCTTTTACTATTAATAGTATTTGAGCCTTGGAGTGTGATGCGAATGCTAAGATTGTGTCAACCTAGTTGGAATATCCCAGTATGTTTCTGATTCCTAGCCTCAACCTTTTTAATAAAAAGAATTAATTATTTTATTACACTTTATATGATATGCATTATGAACAAATAAAATGTTATGTAACTGTTATAAATTGTTGATTGTCACAACTGGCTGTTTGTCCGTTAATACCTAATCGCTACTGTTCAGTATCAATCGTTGATAGCTAAACTACCTCCATTAATCATTAACAACTAATTTTCACCGTTAGCACCAAGCACATCCTAACCTAGGGTTATCTAATCAAGTTTATTGAGCAAAGTATAGGTGGAAATATGCATTTTCGGTTATTATACACGATATAATTCTTTGGTTTTGGGATCTATATATTAAAAAATCATTTGCTTTTTACGTATATTCTTTTTGACAAGGAATATGATTTATTTTGAATTTATTAAGTTGATTTTTTTCGGTGAGAAACGTTAAATATATTTAATAGAAAAATTATATTATATTCTCATTTATATGACATATATTTCTATTATTATTGATATGCGACTTACATAAAACAAAATGAAAACTTATATCACTCAAAGAATGAAAAAAAATAAAAAAGAAAGTAAGTAGCACTCATCTTCTTTTGATTTTTTTTTCTTCTAACAATACTAAATTTATCGTTATTTTTTCTTCTAAAACATAATTCAAAAATAAATACAATAATTCATTTCCTTATTTATTCAACAAACTTTTTTACTAGAATTGTTATATCATAGACCTAAGTTCATGTAGCTGCATAGACGAAAGACCCATTCGCACGTACAACAATATAAAAAAGTAGAAATTTCATAGATTACTGAAATTTTTATATTTTTTTAATTTTTACCTATAGTTTTCTATTTTTTCATTTCTATCGAAAATTATTTTTTCATACCATTTCTTTTTTCCTTTTTTATTCATTCTCTTTTCCTCCTTAGGTCGTCATCTTCGAGTCGAAGGAATAAAATTTGCTAGAGCTGTCATTACTTTGCCGTCGAATATCGAAATGATTACAACTTAATTGCTCTCATCAATGAATTTTTCATTTCATTCTAGTGGTCTATGACAACAAAGTTTCCTTATTAACACATGCAATTAGGGTTGGGTTGGCCTATTTAGTGATGTTGGCTATGATGTCCTTTAATGGTGGTATTTTCTTGGTGGTTGTTGCAATTAGTGGGTAGCTTTCATCTTGTTGGCTTTGGTAGTCCTTTAATTAATTTCTTATTTGTGATTAGTGGTAGTTCTGCAAATGAAGTTCACACTAATATAATTTAATTGGTCATCTTGTTGAGATTAATCAAATTGCTTTTTCTTTGTTTCATTCTTTTTTACATATAATTGCTGGATTTACCATGAACATTTTTATTCAATTTGTTCTTCTTCTTCTTCTTTTAATTTAGACAATTCAACTAAGAAATTCTCAAGGTATATCCAAGGTATGTCAAGATATATCCAAAGTATTCTCATAGAATTTCCAAGGTATACCTTAATATACCCAAAGTATCCTTAAGGTATACCTGAAGTATTCCCATGAAATTTCCATCGAAGTATCCCTAAGGTATACTCAAGGTATTCTCGGGGAATTCCTTCTAGAAAATTCTCAAGAAATTCCCAAGGTATACCCAAAGTATCCCCAAGGTATTCATTCCTATGGAATTCCCAAAACGTCCTAGGAAATTCCTTAAGAATTCCTCCTAGGAAATTCCTTAAGAATTCTCAAGGTATACCCAAA
>CATIWF010053028.1:0-21660 GCA_949630135.1 Balakata baccata
TTTCTTCTCCTTCTTCTTCTCAAGTGATAGAGGTTGTGGCAAAGCAAAGTTTGCTGTAAGTAGGTGTTGTGTGTTCAACAACTACTTAACAACTACTTGAATCTGTTGTATCCTGGGAGACAAACGCTGGTTATCCTAAACACCCGTGTAGGAGACGAATTTGTCTTAAGGAAACTGTGTGCTACACAGGCCTCAGATTGGTTTTCCATTTTCTACTATATTTTGAATATTGAATTAACATTTCTCCTATCCTATTTCTTGTATTTGATTTTTCTAACAGAAGACATCTTATATATCCTATAACCTAAAAAACAAAAGCTACTAATGAAATATAATGGACAAAATAACGTCTTTTTGTATATATAGTATGTGTTTTTTTATATATAGTATGATATAAGAATCAAATATAATTATTAATTATTAATATTTAAATTAAATGTAATTTAATTATATGATAATTAAAAGTAACTAAAATAAATTTATTGGATGAGACTATTATTATATAAAAACCAATTAATAAGTTCAATATAATCACGTTCAAAACACGTTAAAAACTAGTATATATATAAGAATCATGACCTGAAGAATTGGGTTATTGATAAATATGAATGAGCAAGGAGGTAATGTCCTTAAATTTGGGGAATTGTTGATTATAAAAGATTTAAGATATGACAAAGTTTAGCAAGTTAGATGGGAGGCTGAAAGCGAGCCATTGAACCGAAATTTAATGATTGTTAATTGCTAATTATATTTTACTATCTTCTCCTCTCTTCCCTGTTACGCACGCCTACGAAGTTAGCTTTGACTTCAAATAACATATTGGACCATCTTATCTTCTCGTTAGAGCTTTCAAGGAATTATTAGATTTTCAATTTTTAATTTGTTAAAAATAGAAAATCTAATAACTTCAAATATCAAATACACCACAGATCCAGATATATTATAAAATTGGCCTCTTCGGTTGTCAACTTTAGAGTGTCATACATGATCATTTCCTAAATGTTAGAGTGATATTCTACTCACCTTCTTTTCTAATATATTAGTAGGTAAAATAAAAAATAGAGTTAATTATATATAATTACTGAATTTTTTATTATTTATGTTTAAATCCCAATTGTTTGTTTTATAATACTAAAATTACAAAATTTTATAAATTATTGTAGAAAAATCATCATCAATTAATTTTGATGAGTTGTCAAGTAGAAAGCTGACATGGAGATAACATGATAGCGGAATTTTATCACATCACTTGACACGTGCAAGATAGTTACACGTCAGATGTTAGATAGGCGCCATGTCAATCCATATCGGCTAGCATATAATCCAACTTTACTAGACCCATTTTTTAATTAAGAGGCAGCCGATGTGGATTTTTTTAATTTGGAAATCTAACATGGCGTCTATCAGGCATCTTACATGTAATTATGTGTCACGTGTCAAGTGACGTGGAAAAATCTAGTTGTCATGTTATCATCATGTCAGTTTTCCAACTGACAATTCGTCAAAATTGATCGGCGATAATTTTTCTTTAATAATTTATACAATTAAGTAATTTTAGCATTACAAAATAAAAAAAATTATAATTTAAGTGCAAATAATACAAAATTCAGTAACTATAGATATAATTAACCCATAAAAAAAAACATAAAGAAGTTTGTAAGTTTTCAATTTCTATTCTCTTGTAAATAATAAGATCAAATTCTTGAGTTCCATTGTCACTGCGGAAAAAAATGCAAAGTTGGAAACATTCTGGACCTATGCAACATATCTAGAAAAATATAACATTGAAAACTTCCACTTGTCGCACCTGTTTTTATATTATCTTGTGTTCAAGTATTTATATTTTATCGTTATACCTACTGGTGTTGCTCAACTTGCATCTGCGGATTTATTAGAGTGATAGATATGTACTCATTAATATGAATGCCTTGGTTGGCTCCTATACTAAAAATTCATATTTATTAGACGAATTATCTTATGCAAAGAATCAAACAAGACAATTATGAAAAACAAAGTTTAACACTTTCTATGATGAAAAAAAAAATGCATTTTTTTACGTTTTACACAATGCAAATTCTTGGGATTCCTCCATGAACTATGCCTCCTTCATTAGTTAAATAATCTATCACCTTCATATATAAATGAAGAAACACAAGCACAAAGCATAACTATATACCAAAGGAGTAATTGTTTTTTGCTTATGGCGAAAAGGGCAGAAGAGGGAGCCATAGTGAAGAAAGGCAAAGAAGGCCTGAAATTGGCAATCTCACTCTACGAGGAATTTGGGCTTCCAAATGGACTTTTACCACTTGATGATGTGATAGAAGTGGGTTTTATTCGGAGCTCCGGATACATGTGGATCCTCCAAGAAAGAAAAGTGGAGCATAAGTTCAAGATGATTGGCAAATATGTGAGCTATGACACAGAGGTGAGTTGCTTCATTGAGAACAACAGAATCAAAAAGCTCAAAGGAGTTAAGGCTAAAGAGCTCTTCATTTGGACACCCTGCGGTGAGATCTTTGTCGATGATCCTCCTACCGGCAAAATTCGTTTCAAGGCCATTGCCGGTCTCACTGTGGCTTTTCCTGTCGAGGCTTTTGCCCTCCCTCAATAGGCTTTTTTTTTTTTCTTTTTATTTTTTTTTTAAAACCCAATACAAGAATCTACATGGGTTATATGTTTGAAAATTTTAAATTTGAGCAAGTTATATCCAGGTTTATGTAATTGTCCCTTTTTGCAATTTTATCTTTTTAAAATCTTTTTTTAATCCAGTTTGTCTCTTAAACTCAATTTTTAGTACATTTTATTCTTTGTATTTTAAAAATAAGTAATTTTTCATCTTCTAATGCTGATATATTACTGTGTCATGTCGATATTAGTCATATTAATGATATGTTAGTATAGGTGTCAGAAGATTATATCTTTCTAAAAATATAAAGAGCCAATATGAATTAAAAATAAAATATAGGGATAAACTGGATAAAAAAAAAATTTAAGGGCTAAATATTTTTTTGTCATCTACATTTATATGTTCAGCCTATCAATTAGAATTACATACTAAAACTAATTTTATTTATGCCGAATAGAACCGCAAGAATGACAAATGATTCTCTCATAAGTTTTAAAAGCTAAATATTTTAAAAAATTAAATAACAAAACTGAATAAATATAGATGCATCACATGTTTTATACCTTTAAATCTGTATGGAATATAATAATAATAATAATAATAATAATAATAGTTATTATTATTACTATTATTATTTTTATTTTTATTAAAAATAATTGAAATATGGTGAATGATTCTTTATTGGTCGTATAAAATATTAATTCGGAAGATGAGAAATAGGAGTTAATATTTGGTAATTCGGTTATAAATCAAAAAAAATTTATGTAATTGAATATTAAATTTTTTTTAAAAGTATTACTGATTATCAAACCAAATAAAAAATTTGGTTACCAGTTACCGAATTCAAAATTTCGATAATTATTCGAATAACCAAAATTTTAACCAAATTTGTAATACTTAAATTTATCAAAAATTTTAACTTATTTTATTATAAGAAAAAATCTATATAAATAATATACAAATATGATGGTAAAATTTTAAAAAATTAAAATTAAAGATTTAAAATTCAGTTATTGCCGCAGTAAATTACTGAATAACCGAAATATGTCAAATCTTATTACTAATTACAAAATTGAATTTTTTTTATATGGTAATCGGTTATCGAATATCAATGATTATGCTTGGTAATTAGGGATTTCGAACCATAGAATACTAATACTAATTTTTAAATTAGTTGATAATAAGAGAGAATAAAAAAAAATTATTTTTAAAAATTTATTTCTCATCAATATCTAATAAAAAGTAAGTACTGAAAAGTGTTAAAAATGCAGAGTCCTGAATATTACACTGAACCTTTAATGGCCGTAGGATGTAATCTAATATCTGATCTCATCAACAACGTCCACTTCATGGGCAAGTGGGGCTCACTACTATTGTTCTAACGTTCACTGTACTAACTGTGTTGATGACAGTACCGTACTGTACCCCGCCCCACCCACCGTTTTGCCCTTTTCGCTTGCAGTTTCTCTGTTCACTTTCTTGTCCTTGGCATTATCTTTTTTTCTTCTAAAGAAACACTTTCTATTAAAAAAAAAAAGTTAGAAGTATGAATTAGTCACTTAATTATATTTATAGAATAAATTATTTCTCAATTTTAATTCGGAACAATAAAATTTTCAAATTTTAAATTCGATATAATTAGATTGTTTATATATTAAGCCACTTAAATTAGAACCGTAAGTGAACTTGATCTAGTGAGAGGTGATTTGCTCTATAAATTATAATTCATGAGTTAATTTACACTAAGTTCAGAATTCGAGTGCTTATTGATATTAAGTCAGTTAAAAAGATGATTCGCTCTTAAATATAGTTTAAAGGATAATTTGCACATTTAACAAAAAAAAAAATAAAAAAATAAAAATAAATTTCATTTTACATTTCCTTCTTGAGTTTTCCATCCCTAATATTTTCAACTGCGTTGATGGTAATGGTAATCAGTTTCTGTCGATGCTCACGTGCTCTCAAAAGTGTCCAATTAGTTCGGTTCAATTCGGACATTAACATTGAAAAGCCGATTAAATTAAATCAATATAAGCTTTTACATATTAGACTAAATATGCAAATTACTTCATAAACTTTAACCTATGGAGTTAGTCACTTCCTTAGCTTTGATTCGGTGAAAATAAAATTTCAAATTTTAAATTCAGTACTTTTAGATCTCTTGATTCAGAATCGTAAGTCGACTTGTTTGGTGATAATTAATGGTGTATTTGATTGGATGTGATTAGCAAGATGCACTTCACTGTTTCCTCCATATATCATCAGGGAAATAGAATTGGTGACAAGTTAGCTAGTTATGGTACTCGGCTATCTTCCGTTACTTGGTGAGATACTCATCCAGATTTCTGCCCCTCTTTGAATTTTGAGGACTTTAGTGGGCAGGAAAATTTTCGTTTTGTTAGCTTTCTTACTTATTTGTAAATTTTGTGACATTCTTCATTCTTTTGATTTAATATATCTTTGAGCTCAATAAGATGGTAAAAAACACTAAAATAGCGTTAATCTAATTAAAATTATTAAATGCGTATAAATTTTTATTAAAAGAATTTAAAATTTAATCTATATATATAGGAATCGGCTCGAGCCGATCCCATATTTTATAGTATAGAATTGTTGGTTCTATAGTTCTACATTGAAGCAAAATTCATCAACATCAATCTCTGAAGAACAATTTCTTCAGAAAAATAAATAAAAACATCACGTATCATTGCAATCTGCAAATGCTAGTAATACTAGAGGAGCAGCAGCTACTAGGGTAGGTTTTTAATGGAAAAAAAAAAGGGTCGACAGTTTATTTTAATTTCCCATATTGACCCCAAACACCAACTAGAATTAAATATTCAGGACACAAGAATAATAGATGAGGGATAGTCACGTATTTCAGTTTCATTAAAGTAGTGTTACCAAATTATCCCCATTTCAATTAAAAAATATATATTTTTTATAAGAAAAAGACAGCATTCATCACCGTTAAAAGATAGATAGAGACACACAGGCAGAAGTTGAAGGGAGGTCCACCACAAGGGACGGTTACCGTCAGTCACAGGAAAGCCGGTGGGGAAAACCTTTTGGACTTCATGGTTTAGGTGGTGGGGAGGGGAATGTCAATGTGCATGGCTAATTTGGCAATTAGCAAAATATGAAACTTAAATATCCACATGTGATTCCCAATTCCACTGCCCCCATTATATTATAAAATATTAATTTATTTTATTAATTTTTAATTAAAAATTTAGTCAATTAATTCTCTTAATTTTTATTTTTAATACTAAATATTTCATTAAAAAAATAACAAATATTCATTTAACTCTCAATTATCATTAATTAAATACCAACTTTTTTATACTAAAAGTTAATGATTAAAAAAATTAATTGAATAAACGTTTTTTCTTTATAAAATTTAATTGAAGAACTTGAAATTATAAAGATTCACCTAAGAATCAAAATGTCCTGTTTTCCAATTAAATCTATGCCAATCCACCAAATTGGCAATTTAGATTTTCATAGTAATTTTAATGAACTTATTATAGAAAATCATGTCAACCCTTGCCAATCCTTCCATATAATTACTCATATCATATCCTACCACAATCCAAACAAAGCTCTATACCTCCATAATATTAATTTTAAATCTCATGATAAAATGGGAGGTAGCCTAGACATTTAAAAAAAAAAATCCAAAATCTCATCATTTGAGTTCCATTTGATGAAAATTTTTTGAGAAAAATACCAAGGAAAATTGATTCTGTTTCAATGGTTTGATAAATCTTAAAGAAATGATGGCATTTTTCCTTCAATATTTTTTGAACATTCGCTCTATAATTATCCACATCATCAAAAAATAACAAATTTTATAAATTAAAATTTTGATGATATAAACTAGTTATAGAACAAGTACTCAGGAAAATTAGAAAAGAAAATATTACTAGCATTTCTCTAATCAAAAATAGATTTCAAATAAATGCCAATAAACCCAACAGGCAAATAAAATGGGGAATTGAAGAAGCCTTATCCACTTATAAAAGGACAGAGTACTACTTTAAGGGAGAGTGCAATCAATTTTGATCAACTACCACCCAGTGTCTCACTCCAATTATTATATCAGAAACACCAACCTCCCCCTCATTTATACACCCATCTTGTACTTTTTCTGTTCTACCCCATCCCAAGACCAAGTCAGTATTTGCATCCCTCTTAAATCACCAAAATAACCTTAACACAACTTGTTCAGGAAAAGAAAGAGGAAATGGGGATAATGAAATGGAAAAAAAAAAAAGAATGTTTTTATTGATAAAATGAAATGGTTGAGAGAAAGAAACAACAATATAAATAACAACAATATTTTATCCTTGTTTCACTAACCCATAAGCACCCACCAGCCATCCAATCTCCCTCAAGCCTTCCAATTCTTTTCTGTATATATCACATATATACATGTACAAGAGAACTAATACAACTAGGGAACCAACTTAATCAATTGTACATCTCCCTTTTCCTCTTTTTTGTTTCTCCTGTAAATTGAATGTGGGGGATACAAGAACATGCTGGTCTACAAGCAAATGGTAAGAACTGCCAAAAAGGCATGCTAAAGAATAACAAAAAGAGATGGGAGGAAAATCATGGAACCAGAGAGTAACGAGGAATGAATGAATAAATTAAAAGGGCTAAAGGAGAACTAAACTCTCTCTCTCGGTTCCTCTGGCAATGCCGCTAATGGATTATTGTGTAGAACATTGAATTTTTTATGTGACAGGTATCTGGTAATCCTTACATGGTTGGGGGAGGAAAGACTAGAGGGGCAATGAAGAGTTGATTTGGTTCCTTACCAAGGACGAAATGTGAAAACTGGGAGACTAATGGTACAATCTAGCAGAGTCAAAGAGTTTCAAAGCTGTAATGCCTCACCGAATGTTCTAACATTTCTCGACTTGGGCAGACAATCTCCTTCACTCGGTTACCATTCTTGTATATCTTGAATGTTGGTACAATCCTCACGTTCTCAGCATTTGCAATTGCTGGGTTGTCTTCTATATCCACCTTTGACAAACGACACAAGATTTATACAAGCAACATGCATTATGCCTTTAATTTCTCCACTCAAGTTAAGTTCATGTAGGAAAGTAGGGTGTAATGCAGCGCAAATTAACGAGTTATTTATTTACCTTGAGAAAATTTAAAGATGGATATCGGCAGCACAGAATATCCACAAATGGAGATAGTTGTTTGCAGTGCAAATTAGAGGGTGATCTAAAATAAACTACCGAGATGCCTGCAACACAAAATATTCATTTTCAGAAAACCAGGACGACAAAACAAATGGAAGCAATATAAGCAGATGAGGCCAAAAATGTTAAAAAGAACAAATGCTTAAAATGCAGCGGGGTAACCTGGTGAAGATATTGCAGCTCTGAAATGCTCTATCCCCAATATTGCCTCCACTTCACCGCCAAACTTCATATTATGCACTTCTTCTCCTCGAGATTTCTTCAATGCTACTTGAGCATGAAATAAAGATTCGGCAACTTCATTGTCATCTGGAAGTTCCTTTCTCAGAACTTCATAATCCTTAACTGCGTCAGCCCACCTTTCTAACTGTAATTTATAGCAGAACATTGATTTCTTAAGAACGAATCACAGATACATGTTTAGGAGAAGCAGCTATAAGGTGACTCACTGTGAGGATTGTACCTTACTATTAGAAGCAGCTCTTCGAAGAAGGGCTTTTGTGTAATTAGGTTGGGTACACAATGCTTCATTGCAATCATCAACAGACATTTCCCACTGTCCAAGCTTAAACCAGCAAGCAGCTCTGTTGCAATAAAGAACAGAGTTTGAAGGATCAAGCTTGAGGCCTTCCCCATAAGCTGCACAAGCTTCCGTGAATCTTTCAGATTTGAAGAGATCATTTCCACGGGCACGAGCTCTTGTTACCAATCTCACATTGTTAAGAAGGACTGCTACTTCAACATTTCGTGGATCAATCTGGGCAGCTTTCTCAACAGCTGTAAGTGCATTCTCAAACCTGCAAGAATCATCTACTCTCAGTCTCCTAAGATCCCTCTGGCATCTCAACTCCAATAATACTTTAGATCTGAACTCACCTTCCCAGAGCCATTTCAATCTGTGCTCGAACTAAGAAAGTATATGCTTCAGAAAGCATTCCAAAAAACTTACTCTGTGAGCAAGAGGTGGTATATGGTTCTAATTTTGGAATATTTGATAAGCACGACTCGGCATCTTCCAGTTGGTGGAGCTTTAAAAGAGCTTCAGCTCTACACATGAAGAGCTGCAAATTTCAATTGAATCAGTTAAATTTTGCTAATTTATTGTCTGCATTACTTTAACCAGTTTCACATACAGGAAAAACTCTAGATAATAAATTTTACCTGAGGAGAGTAGTCAGCTCCAGCAGCAATAGACACATCACTTTCCCGTAGTGCATTTTTCCAATCATTAACTTTTCGGGCATCTGAACATTTGTTGAGATGTTTCTCTACTAATTGCAACTTTTGCAATTCAACAGGATCTGGATGATGCCCAGGAAAACATAGGTGCCTCCTCGCATTATCAACCTGCCCTAACCTGCAATGAGATCAATTTAAATGAATACAGCCCAATCAACATATGCACCAATGCTTGGCAGCATAAAGCAGGAGAAACAAAAGGACAAATTACTCACCAAAAATTATATAAACCAGCGAAAGCTGGTATCAAAAGACCTATGCAAATATACCAGCAAAGGACTGAAAAGGTGGAGGCAATTTTGTTACAAGAAATAAAAATTAAACCAATAAATCCACAAGGCATTATCTTGATCCCATGAAGGGTCAATTGTGCTAGAATGATTCATATGGTATAAACACCATGAAAAACCTCAGTAGTAAAATATTCAGTAATCAAAGGCATTAACATTGAAAAATTTGCATTGAAAGCCAAATCAATCAAAGATACCTATTTAGTTATCGAGAAAATGAAAAGGCATTATAGAAAATTGAGAAAAATGATATAGCATAGAAATCTCGAGAACATGTGCCATCAAGGCTAGAAAATGTGAAGCATAAATAACAGTAAAATGAGCATAGATATGGAGCACTCTAAGCTAATTCACAAAGTAAATGGTCAGTGAAAACAGAATACTGTCAAAACTAACTGGCTATAACAAACGAAAAAGACAAGCAGATATCTGGCACATGAAGCAGATTTAGCATGCTAACAAAAAACTATTTTGACCAATAAGAATAAAAACAGCAACAACCAGATATAAACCAAAAAATGAACCACCAAAACATCAAGCAAACTTTATCCTAAATAACATTTAAAAAAAAAAAAAAGACTGAACCAAAAACATTATTGATTATTATTCACCATAATCCCCAGAAAAAGAAGTCTACTTGCATGAATCAATCTATCCAAGAAACGCATCCTGGCTAACCAATAAGAAAATACTGCCCAATGCTCAAAAATTCACACAAATTTTCATATAAACATAAGAGAACTTCAATCACACATCTCATGGCCAACCAATTCATATCAAAATTAAGAAACAAATGCTGTAAAAGACCACAGAAAAGGACCAAAAGATTTAAACTTGATTCGTAAGCCAAAGAATCGACACCAAATAAATATCAAATCAACAAGAATACTCAAAAATGAAGCATTTAAACACCTACTACTTGTACGCTTAAACAAAGCTCCATCCACAACTCACCTAATAAACAAAGAACCCAACCTCTGATGTGCTCTCCAATAATTAGGATCCAACTTGACTGCCTCTTCACACTCTCTCACAGCCTCAGCCACTCTTCCCAAACCCATCAAAGCCGCGGCCCGGTTACTCTTGTAGGCTGCATTCCCAGGGACCAAAGCAATAGCCCTATCATACAAAGCCAATGCTTCCCCAAAATATCCCTTCTTATACATTTCATTGCCGGCCCTCTTCACTTCCTCTGGATCCACACTCGCCGTCCGAACACCACCGCCAAAATTTTCACGTACAGGACTACTATTGATGCTCACCGAATTTCCCCCATCCAAATTACTGCATTTGTTTGCTCCTCCGCCTCGCATTATACTCCCATGGCCGTAATTTCCCGTTCCAGATCCCAAAACATCCGACTTTGAACTCCGATGGCTCATTGCCATGCCCGTCTTCAAGATCCTTCCTGAAGGACATATGTTACCAGTGGGAAGTACATTTGCAGGTGCAGGAGAGTTCACCGAGCTCTGACCACCACCGCCCGAATAGATTAATGAGTCGGATCTAGAGGCACCGTGTTTCGGATTTCTCACACAAATGGGACTGGTTTCGCTGGAGTTAGAAAGCTCACCAGAATGGTTCGATTTATGAACCGGGTTTGGCCCATTTCGGCTACCGGATACGGATCCGGAAGAGCTTGAGCTCGAGCTCGTTGTAGTGGTGGTTGTGGTGGTGGCGGTACTGTTAAGCCCACGAGTTCTGAGAGGAGAAACGGGAGAACCCAGATCGAGTTCACGAAAATCTGGCTTGTTAGCCTCGAGTGAACACAGTGAGTCACGGAGCTGATTAGTTAGCGAGTCGATGCCAAGGTCGCCAATGGGCTTACCGGAATGCGACATTTTCTCAGTAACCAAACAAATAAAACCTCCTAAGTAGATTCCCTATTTTTCTCTCTCCCTCCCTTCCTCTCTGAAATTTTTCTCGGTGGTTCTCTGTTAGCAATGTCTACAAATCGAAACAGAGAAACAAAGAAAGCAACATCGAGAGATAGAAAACAAATGTAAATTATACAAACCCAGAAATGTTTCTGAAGAAGACATCAGATTACATAGAGAGAGAGAGAGATGGGGATCTCGTGATATAAAAGGGAAGAAGCAGATACTGGAAGTAAATGTTAAAAGGGCAGCAGAGAAATGGGCTTGTTCGCAATGGAATTGAGAGAATGGAAAGGAAAGAAGAGAAGGGAGAGTAAAAGAGAGAGCTTTTCTTTTCTTTTCTTTAGGCTTCACGAGACAGCTTTCATTTCTCTCTCTCTCTCTTCTGCTTCTTCTTCTTCTTCTCTGTTGCTCTCAATTTCTTCTTCATTACTATTTTTATTTTCTCATTATTTATTTTCCTTTTCCTCTATCTCTTGTGTTTATCAAGAGCATTATTTTTTTCTTCTGACTTCTCTCTTCTCTTCTTAGTTGTTTCTAAGGTTCTATAAATTATAATTTGATTTGATCAGAAAAATAATTTAATTTAGTTAATAATATGTATTTAGTAAATTAATTTATTTAAAAAATTAATAATTTCTAAAAAATAAAATAATAGAATTAGCATTTAAAAATAACATAGTAAATTATAATTTTTTATATAATTTTATTTTTTATCAAATGATATATTATAATAATAATATAATTATTAAATTATATATAATATAATTATTAAATAATTTAATATGTATATATATAATAATTAAATATTAAAATATAAAAGTAGATATATTTATTATATAATATAAATATATTATTTTATATTTTTTAACTATTTTTTCAATTAATTTTACTAAATATTTTAATTAAATCAACAAAATTATTAGCTACAAAACTTTTAGCTATTAAATTTTCAACTAATTCTATAATTTCCTTTATTTGTTGTTTTTACATGAAAAATTGCTCATCTTTTACTCTTTTTATTTTTTCCCAATTGAGTCACACGCACTCTAATATTGTAATTATAAAAAAATTAATTTTTATAAATTTTTAAAATTATAAAATACTAAATTAAAATAAAAGCATTTTTAAAAAAATAATTTATAAAAATAAAAAATTACTTAATTAAATTAAAAAAATTTAAATTTACTTTTTGAAAGTTGTAGCAATCCCAAGCACCTCTTCTATTTTTTTATTTCATTTTCTTCTCCTAATAAAATTATCCATGCTTTTCTATTTTAATGAATAGAGACAGACTATGTTTAATTTCTCTAAATATTTTTCACAATTACTATTTCAATATAGATGTATGCAAAATCATAGCAATTTTCATGAATATAATCTTTTATGCTTTCATGATTTAATAACTTCTCATATCTTAACTATATGAAATTTAACAGAAGAAACTTGCAAAGGAAAAATAGAGAATAATTTTGTCAAAATAAAAAAAAATAAAAGAAATAAATAATTAATACTATTTCAAATACATTGTTTTTATATTTTATGTACTAATATTTTTTAGGAAAAATTAATATTAATTTCATATAGTTTGACATAATATACTGCTCTTTGATATTTGAAAATTATACGATATGTCCATGTTATTTAACATAATATACTAGTACCCCATAATATTTGAAAATTATATTATTTATCTCATTGTAAGTTTGATTTATTGTACTAGTACTCTGTGAGTAAAAGAGAATATTTTTTTTACTAATGGTAAATACTTTAAAATTTAACAGAATGACTATATAGTTTAACGGAAATAAAATAGAAGGAACAAATGATATAATTTTTAAATATCAGATAGTGTTAGTGTATTATGTCAAATTACATCAAGTAATTTTCTCTATTTTTTATTTCAAAGAAAAAAAGACAATGTAATGATGATTATGTTGTTGGAAAAAAATGTGATTATGAGCCATTTTGAGAGGATTATTCGGGTGGGTCTCACAACTCGGTTTTGGGAAAAAGACCTGGATATATGTTCTTTGACATGAAGACTATGAATTAATGTATTCATATGCTCAAAATGGAAAATGTGTGAATAGAAATTGAAACTCAAAATAAGCTCCATGATAAGGAGATTTAAAGGTGAAAAGTGAGTGGGAATGTCCCACATCACTAAGAATTGAAGTTGGACTTGTGTTTATATATAGAAATGCTTTCTTACATGGGTAAGAAAAGTAGAATGGAAAGCTCTCTCTCGTGCGCTCAGGCACAGGGGGGGTGCAAATCCATGGGCCGGGATGGCCCAATGCGTGGGTGCACAAATATCGGCCCAAAATCTCGTGGTCCTGAACAAGCCCAATTTATTTTTTTTTATTTCTGGAAAATTTGGTAACACTCCCGTGCGGTTGGCATTCTGCCACGTCCGTGTGGATTCAACACTCCCGTGTGGATCCACACGGCTAGGCCACTGACACACCGTGGGAATCCACACGGTCGTGTTGTTTGTGCCTGCAGGAGTATGAGGCAGATCCACAGGGTTGTGTGGATCCACACGCCCGTGTGGATTCTGTTCCAGAATGAACCTTTGAGCTTCATGTCTTTTAGAATGTCAATTTCTGATGTTTCAAAGATTAATTTCACCATTATTTGAGAGTTACAAAGGCATTAGTGACTACCTTTAAAGGAAATTATTCACAATTAATTCATTGTCTCCTACATCTAGTATAAATAGGTGGTTTAGGCTTGAATTTTAAGAAATTGATGAAGAGTATACTTTGTTGTTCTTGAATTGTTTCTTTCTTTCTTCTCCTTCTTCTCCTCAAGTGATAGAAGTTGTGGCAAAGCAAAGTTCGTTGTAAGTAGGTGTTGTGTGTTCAACAACTACTTGGAATCTGTTGTATCCTGGGAGACAAACACCGGTTAGCCTAAACACCCGTGTAGGAGGCGAATTTGCCTTAAGGAAACTGTGTGCTACATAGGCTTCAGATTGGTTTTTCAATTTCTATTATTTTGAATATTGAATTAACAATTCTCCTACTCTATTTTCTTGTAGTTGGTTGTAACATATGTAAGTGTATATGCAAATCTATTCTGATTTTCATTTCATTAATATCAAATCTTATAAGCATAATAAAGTCATATAAATCATATATATTCTTTTTTTTTTTAAACCAAATATATAACTTAACACTTGAATAAATTTGACTCAGAAAAATTACTAATTTTCTTGAATTTTTTTTAATGACCATTTAAAAAGTATGTGTTATGCGTTCGCGAATTATCTATTCTGATTTTCATATCATTAATATTAAATCTTATATGCATGAATAACAATAAAGATATACAAACATTATATCTTTATTTTATTTTTTTTATATGTCAAATACATAAACTAACATTGGAATAAAATTTAACTCAAAAGCTATCATGATCCTCAAACTATTCAAATGAACATTTAGTTAATGGAAATTTTATGTGCATTTAACAATATTTTCAACTATTAAAATTAATCTTTTATCATGAGAAACGAACGATATATGAAAAATAATAATTACTCTACATGAGAAAAAAAGATAATAATTTTATCAAAATAAAGGAGAAATTATGAAAAGAGAAAATCCATAACAAATTACAAAAAAAGTCAATGTAACGATTATTATATACATCTATGTGTACGAATCTATTCTGATATTCATATTCATTTTATTAATATCAAATTTTTTATGCATGAATCATAATAAAGTAATACAAATTCTACATCATTTAATTTTTTTTTATAGGCTAGATGTATAAACTAACATAAGAATTTAACTCAAAGACTTACTTTGATCCTTGAATTCTTTAAATGACCATTTAGTTAGACAACAAAATTCTTTTTTTGTGCATTTAAATATTGTTTTTAATTACTTTTCTTCTTTTAATTTCTTGTTTTAACAAAATTATTATCTTTTTCTCTCATGCAAGATCGTTATTATTTACATGTTGTTAATCATGCATGCAGAGATGAAAACAAGGGAGCTCACAATGTCCGGGTATATATATAATTTAAATGTTAGAAAATTCAAATAAGAACCTTTAAAAATATTTATTTTTCTAATCTTATATAAAATTTCTTTTTATCTTATCAAATGATTCTAATTTGGTCATTCCATACATGCTAGTTATCATTTCTCATATGGATAACTAAGTTAAGAATGCACACAAACAAATAAAAGGAAAAATTATTATTTGTCCCTGTAGTTAGACATAATATACTGGACTCTCCTAAGATTTGAAAAATATATTATTTGTCCCCTATAATTTGACATAATATACTAGTACATTCTAATGTTTGAAAATTATATTATTTACTGTATAAAGTTTTGCATATTATACTAGTACTTTCTGTAAGTTTGATGTATTGGACCAAAAGAGTACTATTATATTATGTCAAACTACAGGACAAATCGTATATTTTTTAAACCTCATAAGAGTACTAATGTATTATGTCAAATTATAGGGAGTAAATAGTAATTTTTTCCAAATAAAATTGTGTTGTCTTATGGTCATTTGAAGAATTCAAGGATCATAGTATTTTCTAAGTCAAATTTATTTAGGTGTTAATTATGTATTTGGCATATATAACATATAAAATTTATACACTTCAATATGATTCAAGCATCAAGATTTGATATTAATGAAAGAGTGATTACAAAAAGCTTCAATATTTGATTCAAATTTTAATTTAACCTCTAATTTTTTTTAAAACTACAAGTACTCTTATTTATTTCACTATATGAAACTAATCATGCTCGAAATTTAATCACATTTAAGGTTTTTCACACTTTTTTAAAAATGTATTTAATAGGATTAGAACACATAAACTCTTTCATACAAATTCATTTTGTATTGTCAGCTGGTCACAGCTTAGATAACCTCCAATGTTTTTTAATACCAAATACACTATAACATCTTTCTAAAACTTCAATTAGACCTCTCTATTAGCTTTTCCATCTAAATTAATAACTTTCAATTTTACAATGGATATTTCTTCCAAATCCGTCACTATTTGTTATGGTTTCAAAGAGAGAGTTTATATATATATATATATATAAATAGCTTATCTTTTATTTAATTTAATATCTTATTGAATTTTTATTTCATTTATATATTTACAATGGATATCATTTGTCGTTGTCCACTCCAACTCGGCTGCGTCTGCTGCTAGACCTTGTAGTCTCTGATTGTTGTGAGGTGAGGTCAATATATAGGATGATTCTTCTGTACCCCATTTGCTTTGCATCTGCACCATTGTGGAACTGTAAGAAGTGCCAATATGTTCTTGTAGTGTCTTAATATACTATAATATAATATGATAAGGATTAAGACAAACATGATACAGTAAACTAATCATGTTTAAAACTTGGATACGAACACAATCCACTTGATAACAGACTAATATGATATGATATATTTAACACGATTAACATATAGAATTAGTATAACATCATCTAGTTAATGTGTATATGAATTATACCCAATGATGAATTTAGAATTTTCGCACAATGGGATCTGTATATATTAGAGGAAATGGACAACAATAACGTGAAGACAAGAAAAATAAAATATTTTAAATACAATTACAGAAAAAGATAGGTAAAAGAAGAGATGAAAGAAACAAATAGTCACAATGTAGAGAGATAAAGATTGAACGACTATAATACAAAGATGAGAAAATAGAAAATTTTAAGGATAATTGTAAGTTGCAATTAGTGTAGAAAGGAAAGGTTAGAAAAGAGAAAAAAAAAAACGGATGATTGCCACGTAATACGCAGAGAGAAGTCAAAAAATGAAGGGAGGGCTATAAGGCTATGATGAGAGAAATAATATATTTTATTCAGAAATATTTTTTAAATTAAAGATATGTTTGGATAATTTAGTAACTGATAATTTAATTATAGCTAATAATTCAATGGCTTATCAAAATTTAATAGTTAATAATCTAACTAATTGAATTAAAAGTATTCGTTAAACTAGTTAAAAAGATAGCTCAAAAATGTAAAATGATATAAAAGGAGATATTAAATATATTAATAAAAAATCTTAAAATATATAATAAAAATTTATATAATATATATGCATATTAAATCTTAATTCAATATAATATAATAATATGCATGAGAAATAATATATATGAGAAGTTAAAAACAATAAAAAAAAAAGGCTAAAGGATGCTGATGAAGTTATAACCTATTACTTGATAAAAAAAAAAAGGAGTATAATAGAAAATAAAAATATCAATCTACTAGCTTTTAAGGTTATTTTTAGGAGATTATAATACATATTTTTATATAAATTATCTATTTTATTAAACACATTATTGGTCAAACAACTTAAATTTATAATTAAACTATATTATAATCTAGACTATAATCTATTTATATATTGCTAAACACACTCTAAATTTTAAAAAAAAATTTTATGGGTCCTTTATATTAAATTAGTGGGTCCATTTAATTTTTAACATAATTAAATATAATATAATTTAAATATATATATATTAAACAAAATTTTTTAAAAAAATTGGGGTCCATTATCTATATAAAAATCCACACTTGATTTTAAAGTATTGGATTTAAATGTACCAACACAACATGACACGAATTATTAACGGATGAAATATATAATTTTTTTTTGTTAACAGGTCAATCATAACATGATACAATAATTTTAATATTTTTATCAGATTGACACGATTATAATACAAACACAATAAATTTCAACCCTAAGCAACGAATATCGTATTGAATTTATATCATGTTAATTATTATATAGTATTCATTATTGCCGTCCCTAGTACTGTTAATTTGGTGTCCAGTTCGAAGATTTAAATAGATGTTGGTTTATAGGTGAATGATACATAGGCCACAAAATTATACTTGTTTGCTAATCAACCCCCGTCTTTAATTACTGTTGGCTGTTTGGGTTTTGGTTGCTTTTGTAATTCATTCTTCTGATAAATTTCTGCTTCATTTTATAATTCCTTGCTTAAATTTCTTTTGTCCAGTCTTGTGATTATGTTAAGTTTAATATATGCATCACGGCTAAGCTTAATTTGATGCCATCCTTGACTTTTACTATAATCATTTTCCATATGTGCTGCTTGCTTTTTTTTTTTCCGAAACCAGAGTTATATTCAATTTATATATTAACGTGCTGAAAACTAATTATATTCGTACGGAATAGGACTCTGAAAGACGGTAAAATACTTCTTTAATATTATAAGATAGCTATATAATATAGACTCAAACTCGATATTTCTAATTAAATTGGAAAAGTTTCGCACCAATTCATTCATATTTTTTTTTTTGGTTAACTGGGAAGACCTCTGTTTTTTTATTTTATGATATTCCCAATTTCACAGTGATTAGCCATGTTATCAAGTAAGGTTTTGTGACCTCTTATTTTTCTCTTCTTTTTTTTTTTTTTTCCCTTATTATTCTGTGGTGGTTTATATAGTTCAATATAATTTTTACAAGGATTTTAGATTGAACATTTGGATAGATACTCTTTGTGTTTGAATTGCTCTGCGAAACTTGGCATTAGGGATAAATTAGACCGACGATACTCTAATTATATAAATTGTAATAATTTAGTATTTTAAAAATTATTTTAATTATAAAATAAAAGTTAAGATAATTTTATATTACAAATAATTTTAAAGTACTGAGTTGTTACGATTTATATAGTTGGAATACTACCAGTGTAATTCACTCTTGGCATTAGTTATCAAATCGTTGTGAGAGGATAGGCTTTGAAGTTCTTAGAATCATTAATTTTCTTTTGCTCGGAGTGACCATTGTTCTTCTTGATATGAATATTGTAAACTCAGATTACTGTTGATATTGGTTTCTTTTTGGATGCTAACTAATTGTTGTCTTTTGAAATCAACTAATGTTGATGGAGTTGCGATGTTTTGTTTTAATATGGATAATGCTGTTGCAATGAGGTAGAAGATGTTTCATAATTTTGTATTGAAATCTAAGACTGCAAAATCTATGGCTGCAAAGGGTTTTCAATCTTCTCTTGGTTCAGGCAGTGGATTGAAGCACTCCCATTTCTTTGGGGAATTAAGTATGGCATTTGACAGAGGAACTAACAAAAATTGTACTTTCGTTTTTTTTTTTTTTTTGCTAATATGTATCTTTTGTTCATGTAAATTCAACTTTAAACACGTGCTAATTAGGATTACAAAAATTGGAAAATGTCTCAGTAAATTTGTTTTAATCCTTCAAAGTCGTTGGATATTAATCTTGGACATTTGTCACATATAAAAATTACAATGAGAAGATCTTGTAAATAGTTCTGAACAAAAAAATAAATCATTAGATAAATTTAGTCATTTACAATATAATCCAATAATAATATGTATATATTCATTAATTATTATATTCACATCAATTACTATAATAAAATAATTAACTGTATATTGTTATCTGTGTATTAAAAAAATATTAAATTATACTTTCTTTAAGATAACATCTTCTAGGGCAGGTTCACTGTATAATGCCTACAGATGAATTCTTAGAGGTTCCCAATAAATTATTTATTTCTTTACTTATTTAAATTTAGAAAATTTTATATTTTTTAACGGTCTTTCTATCTTTATCCTTATATATTTCACTCCCTAAAATTTATATTATTACTCTTCAAATTTAAGAGTTATTAGGAGCTACTGAGTAATATTTTATTATTTCTCTTTTCTCTATTTTATTATTTTATCTTTTTTTCTATCTTTTACTCTCTTTTCTTTTTTTTCTGTCTCTTACTCTCTTTTTATTTTTTTAGTTTTATTGATAAAAATCTAAAATAGAGAGTTAGATAAGGAGTATTGTTGGAGTATACACAATTTTCAAGATAAGCTAAAATAGATAATGAATTTTTTATAATATAATAGAGAATAAAATAGAAAGTATTGTTGGGAATGCTTCTATAGGTTAATGTATAATATGACGATCTTGTGTTCCCCAATTTATTTTTATATAATTGAGAAATTTTTAATGTTATTATCTGTAAATCAATTCAATTACACAATTACATATATTTAATTATTTTATTTTCATTAATTGATAAGAAAATAAAAATAAAACAATTAAATAATTATTATTGTGTGATTAAATTGCTCTAATAAATTTAATCTATTTAAAAATTTCTCTTATAGAACGTCATCGCTTCTTTCAAAATAGAATGTTTAAAATTTATGTTAAATATTCTAAAAGTAGATTTTAAATTTTTTTAATTTAATTAACTGATTTTTTTTGTTTTTTTATAAACTATTATTTTCTAAATCTGTTTCTAGAAAAAATATTTATTGACCTTTTCTATGAAAAACTGTTTTCAAAAATAGAAAAAATAAAAAATATAATTTTTTTTTTCCAAACCAATAACAAACGGATCATAATGGTTATTTAAAAATTATTTACACATTAATCCCCAATAGTCTCTTTATTTTTTTTCTTACTATAAATTTAGAGAGTTTCATATTTTCTAACAGTTTTTTTATCTTCCTCCTTACCTATCTCACTCCCTAAAATTTATGTTTTCTCTCCTCAAATTTAAGAGATATTATAAGCTCCTAAATAATAATTTATTATTTCTATTTTCTCTTTTTTGTTTTTTTATCTCTCTTTCCTTTTTGTTTATCTCTCTTTTTTTCTATTTTTTTTTGTCTCTTATTCTCTCTTTATTTTTCTTAGATAGTTCTATTAATAAAAAGTTAAAATAGAGAGTGAAATAAAAAAATATTGTTGAAGTGCACACAATTTTTAAGATAAATTAAAATAGAATGAATATTTTATAATATAATAGAGAGTAAAATATAAAGTTTTAGAGTGGTTGGGCCCACATTCCTCATAGCATCTTTACCCCTTTCAAATACAATTGCATTTGCCTGTACGATACTTGTAAATAGAATTGCATGGATAAGGGATCACTTACAATTTTGCATGCTTTCAATTATAGAAATAGGAGAGAGAGAATTTCAAATGAATAAAATAATCTAATGGATCTCACTTTTTTATTTTATAATAAATTAAATAAAAAAATAATATATATTATATTAATTTGTATAGTTAATATTTATTAATTTAAGTTAATTAAAAATTAATATAAAATTTAATTTAAATAATATAATATAATGTAATGCAATAACTAATATAATTAATAATATAATTAACAATGTAGTATTGTGTTTTCCAATTTTCTATATTGAATTTTAGTTATATTTTATAATTCTATATGTCAAAAATTGTTAACGGGGGATTAGGTTCTCTGTCAATTTAATCTCCTAATTAAATCTCGTGACAATTGGCGTCAGCAATACAAATCTTACACGCTAAAATAAGCTTATTTAAGTAATACATGCTAAA
>CATIWF010053038.1:0-27269 GCA_949630135.1 Balakata baccata
CGTTACGCAGTGGAAAAATAAAATTTTACAAACTCCAATATAATATCAACCTATGAAATCATGAAACAATTACAATTATCTAATAGTTTAAAGATTATTACTTTTGAAGTAGAGTTTCGTTCCTTTAATTCCCACCTTACCGGGTTGTAGCAAACCACAGTAATCCTTTAGGATCACATCTGATGGTATCCACGCGAAGGGAAAAGGAGAAAAACGTTTGGCAAATGGGTGAGCAACAATCTCCTATATATAGTTTACATGAAATTAGGGTTCGGAGCCCTATATTATAGAATCCTAATCAAATTAGGATTTCTAATCTATCACACATCCTGATTGGGAAATTGGTTTCCCTCTTAGAAAACGGTCTATGTCGGCCTGTTCCTGGTCGGGAAACTACCTTTTCCGATTCTATGACTAACGATAGTTTAGATATAAGCATAATTGAACATGATAGGAATCTCAATATTATAATCTCATCATGATTTCCTTCATGTTATGTTTATATCACGGATTTCATTAATTGATTTAAGATAAGATCAATTCATAATATAAATGAATATCAATTAAATGAAAATGTCTTTTATTCATATAAATTAATGAGTTTGTATAATAAGTATTAAAAAGTAATTGCTTTTAGAGTACCTCTCTAACACCATATACAAAATATAATCATCCTGATTTATTGTCTGTTGGGGATATAATATCATCATAAATTATTTTTTGTCCGTTGCTTAGAGTTTTAATCATACAATCTTGTTCATGTTTTAAGTGCATAATATCGTAGTTTATCTCTTCAATTAATAATCTATTAACATTGTTATCAGTTAATGATCTATTAGGTGAAGATAAATTGTAATTGGATAAGGAAAATGAATTTCGATTAAAAAAATTTTTGATTTCCAGTATAACACGAATTTTAAGATAATCATCGGAAATATTTTTACATTTTTTATAATATTGTCAAAAAATATTTCTAAAATTTTAAAAATAATTTTATTAGATCACTACTTTCACAAAATAATATAAGAATTACAAATAAATGTCGGAGTTGAAAAAACGATGGACATGAATTAGCATCTTCTATTGCAACAACTCATTATTGATTATTTCTAAGTATTTCATATGCACTACACACAAATCAAAAAGTATTGCACATAGTACTATTAACTCTTTTAATTTCTTCATAATTTCTTGATCTTTTAACAATATTCAGTAGCAGTATTAAATAATATAGTTCACCTGAATTTGGATGTATATAAGCTATCATTCTTATTCAATATCATCTTTTTATTCTAGTCCATATTGTTTTTTATTTTGCCAAACCCATTTTGTAGGAAATTGCGCATATATAAGTGTACATGCATCTTCGTGTTGGCTATTAATATACATCCATTCAATAAACATAGTGTGGCTAAAACAATCATTATTAGTAATATATTTGTTGTTTTTAGAAGAGTCAAATAAAAATGTATTCATATAGCGACAATCTATATAAGTTTTAATTTCATCACTATTACTAATTCTTCGACTAATGATTCTTTTTGATTAATAGGAAATTCAAAAATTCTTCAGGTAGCTTCGCTAGGTGAAAGATAACAACAATCTATATAAGTTTTAATTTCATCAATTATTGGCATTTTATCAGCATCAACTAGTTCGATAGATTTGTCATAATTTTCAATAACAACTCGTATTTTATCTGAACCTTTATTAATGTATTTAAATAAATATTTAACTATTATCGATCTACAACAATATTATATTCAAATATGTGTTTTATATTTACAAACTAGGTTTTTATTATAAGTGACAAACTGATTGTCAATTTTTTTTCATTGTTTTTTATTGTATAATTACTGTTATTGCGATGTTTGTAAATTGCAAATCCATTTTCGTAAATAATGGTTTGTGTTTTATATTTTTCTAAAAATATTTTGAACATTTATTATTTTTCATACATGGAAACGATGCATTTATAGGATCACATGGACCGTGCACCATGAATTTCGAAATGATTTGAAATGAATTGGGTTCATTTTCTTTTAAAAGGTAATTTAGCTGTAATATAGAGTCAATATGAGATGATGTGGTAGGTTTATCATCTTTATGTAACCAAATTAAGCAATGAATATGAGGTGACCGTCATTTTTGGAATTCAACTATATATAATAAAGCTATAACTCTGTCAAAGTATTTATATTTTTTAATATCATTTATTATATGCTCTACTTTAACTTTAAAAATAGGACTTATAATATCACGTCTATCTTCACTTTTTTGATCTAGAATATAATTAAACATATGTTATATTTCAGGCCATAAAGAATTACAGTTAAATATCATAAATGTGTCGGGATGACCATAAAATTTATAAATTGTCATTATGTCATGATAATACTCTAACATATATCAAGGATCGTCTGTATAAGTTGAATGTATTATTATTGATTTACCTATCTTATTGGGGTTTGTATCACCATAGAAAACAATATTACATATATCTTCATAAATTTCTAAATACCGTTCTTTTTTATTATGTTTAATAAAATCTAATCATTCTTCTTTAATTCATGAAAATGCATCAACATATTGTTAGAATGGCCTACCTCCTTTGAATAATTTTGTACCTTCTAAATAACATTGTTATAGTTTAAAAGTATAATATTCTCTCATTGTAACACACTTTTTGCATTTTTTTTTGTTATTGTAGGATAAATAGTCATAGTTGATAATTATTCTATATCCATCCTCACCGTACGGAAATAAAATTGAATATTGAAGTGTCATCATGGTAGGGTGTAAAACATTAATGCGTTTTAAACTTTCACATTTATGTTCTATAGTAATATCTCTATTTTTGTCATACAAATCAAAATCTTCAACTATTAATCCAGTTATTCAAAATATGAAGGAGCATTATATTATTGATTATTTCCAAGTCCCTTGCTAGAAATTTTTAATTTAACCGGTAAAAAATTAGTATTTTTAAACGTGTCTCTAACCATTCTAAAGGATTTGTAAGAGCATTAATTGAATCAAACATTTTAATTAAACTGTCAATAATTGTTTCATTTATAGAAGGTTTCGTATCATTTTGAATTAAAGAATTAATTCTTTTGTGTATCTCGCTTTCAGTGTCAAACATATAATAATGCAAATTTAGGCTTTTCATCATTAATAGGTAACAATGAACCAATTAAACGATGATTTAATCAAAATATTCTTAAAATAAAAGTACCTGATTTTTTATTGATTTCATAATCGATTTTACCTCCTGTTGAAAAAAAAACAAACAAACGTCAAATTGTAAATTCTTATATTTTCTTTAAATTTCGTACTGGTAGGTCTGCCATCATTGTTTAATAATTTGTTAAGAATCAGGAGTATTATGTTTCACATGAGGTAATTTAATTTTACCTTGCCTACAACAAAGCGTATAAATAATTCATTGCGTCCAGTGGATTCTTTTATACATTCAGCAAGCCAATATTGAGCGCCACAGTGTGGACATTCATTATCAGGTATACCTATGTCTGATTTATACAAATAATTTCCTATACATAAAAAATATATATATATAGATTACGAAAAAATTAATAATAAATAAAACTGTATATTTCATGAATTAACATGGATATAGTATTTAATTTTATTATTTGTAGTTAAATGTTGTCTGACTTTGGATAAAAAGCGTAAATAATTAACAAATAGACGCATTTTAATTTTGTTGTTTATTTAGAAAAATAAATAAATAAATAAAGACAAGAGTGTTTAAAAATAAATGTTTATAGACCTCTCAGACCACAATCTGAACGGCTAAGAATTAAGTAAACCCAAATCTGTTCTTATCAATATAATTATAGTCTACAAACTTAGGTACCTACAGAGCTAAAGGAACAGCAAGTGGTTCGTTGTGAGGGTCAATTCCATAATTTGAACCGATAGATCAGTTTGAGCATATCACAGTGAGAATATCAATGGCTAAAATTGAATCTCAGATTGATAAATTAGACAGTCTATTAAGACAGCACAAATCTTAAAATTATCCAAAAGGGGGCACCAAATCACGAATTAAGCCAAGCGGTCCAAATAAATAGAAACACAGAAGCCGAAAAAAGCCACAAGAACACGCCACGCCATCAACAGCAAGCAATTTTACAGTATGTCTTCATAAATTACAACACAGCAAAAGAAAAAAAATTCCACAAGAATTTTACAATACCCACAGTAAAGAACAATTTACAATATTTAAACTCAAATACACTAAAATAAAATAAAAACCTTTTATAGCAGAATATCCACCCCCAACCGTGAGAGCATGCAAGAATCAAGCTTCTAAGCAGGAACCAAATCCACTGTAACCCTTTTACACGTGCAAGCCAACACACGAAATCTACAGTCAGTCAACAGCATTGCGCCGGAAATGAAGAAAAATTCCACCGTCCACATCATAAAACGCAAAAGAAAAGGCTTGGGGAAAAAAAAAATCGAAAAAATCCAAAGCTAAAAAAAGTATTTACAAAAATGTCAGTTAAAGAAATGTTAAAAGAACCAGAGAAAGACTCTCCAAAATGAAGAAAATAAAACCAAAAGAAATCAAAAGCAACAAGTTTGGCTTCAAAACATCCTAAAACAAAGAAATGGGAGCATTTTCAAAGATAGAAGAACTGAAGAAAAAAAAAGGGGGGGAAATGAAAAGTTAGGGCCAGCGTGTGTTAGGTTTTAGAAGAAATACCTCAAGCCATTCAAAATGACGCCGCATCAGAGACGGAAGGAATCCATCAGAAGCCGGCGCCGTTTTATGGAAGGAGCATAGGAGAAAACAAAATTATAGAAATGGCGCGTTTGCCTATGGAGCAAAACAACGCCGTTTTAAATAAGGGGCGCGGCAATCCAGATTAATGAATCGGCCCGTTTTGCTTATTAAGCAAAACAGCACCGTTTTAAATCAGGGCTAGGCAAAAAATTTATATTGAATCGCCACGTTTTTCTCCATGGGCAAAACAACATTGTTTTACCTCACTTTACTGCAAAATATATATTTATATGAAGAGGCAAATCTGGGAGGACACTGTAATTGCTACAGTGCCTCCGGAGGCTTCTTATTGTATTGAAAGATTGGTTCTTCTTCTTCTTCTTCTTCTTCTTCTTCTTCTTCTTCTTCTTCTTCTTCTTCTTCTATAACATCAATTGTTTTTCATTACCATCAAAAGCATCAAGACTTCCATGCTATAACTTAAATACGAAATGACAAGGCCATTATTTCAATAAATATTCATCATACAAACTAGAACTCAAGTTAAACGACTTAACCAACATATCCTCTCTCTGTTCATGAAAATTAAGGAACTCAAGTTAAATACTTTTGAACTACTAAAATTAGGCATATATATACTTGTCCATCTGTTTAAATATTCAACTACATCAAAATCAAGGGAAAAAAACTATGATGGTGATTAAGTGGGAAAAATAAAATCTTTTTAAGAGGAATAAGATTAAATTGAATGCAACAGGTACTTGTTCATGTATCCTGTTTTGGTTTGTGTCAGTTTATGATAGAATGATATTTAGATTAGGTTGATGATTCAATACTTCTACAAATTTAACAAAGTAATGTAGAACGGGGGAATATATAGTTATTAAAGGCGCACTAAGGGGTCATGGAGCCTAAGCGCAGGCCCAACTATACGCACAAAAATAAAAAATAATTGAAAGAAATTATAAATTTTATTATTAGACTACTAGTAAGGTGATATAATATTATAAATATCAAAACTTAAAATACATAAGTCATAACAACAAAATATAAATACATAACATACACACACACACACACAAAATTTAATGAAAGTTTGATATCCTAAACACAAAGTTCTTAAACTTATTAAACATATAAGAATCTTAAACTTACTAATAATGTATTTAACAAGTTCTAACACTTATATTTATGAATTATTATTGCAAAATACAATTAGTCTTGCGTCTAAATTGTGTTGTTCAAATTATCTTTGTGAAAGCTGAAACAAAAGTTTTCTTTGCCCTAATCTTTTTTTTTTCTTTTTTATTGTTTGTTTTGAAAATAATTATGTATGGTAAGACCTAAAAGTTTTTTTCAATTTATAATCAATAGTTTAGATTTTTTCATACTAAAAACAAAAAAAAAATACAAATATTTAACTAATGTCACAAAGGCACACATCGTCTTAGTCTCAAGGCGCGCACCTTTGTGGCAACGCCCGCCTTTGGGTTTTCAAGGCGTTGAAGCAGGAACCTGGTGAGCGCGCTTTAACAACTATGGGGAATAGGATGCATATAACATATTGCAACTACATCAGCATTAAAATCTACTAGCTCCTGCTTATCTATGACATTGATAACACAAAGTAGTGACAACATAAACAACAAAAGTAGATACAAGCAGAAAGACAGTTAAGTATATATCTATATAAAAATGTTAGATGAAATTAGGACAAATGGGGATAGTTAGCTAAAATAAAATATCTTGGGATATTTGACTTACATATACTTAGCAATGACTTGGTCTCAACAATTGCTGTTGAAGCTAAGATGTATTTCTTTCTTTAGCACCTTCACAAGTGGTGTTGAACGAAAGAACAAATGGTGTATCAGTTCCTTCACAAAACAGAGTTTAATAACCTAACCAGACTAAACATTATTTATGTGTTGAATCATATTATAAATTGGTTCAAAAGTTGATTATCTAGTTGAGTAACATTAGATGCATTTTACAGGTGAGGTATCTGTTATGTTCAATACTAATTTAATACTACTTGTTCATATTCTTCGTACTATGAAATCAAACATGCATAACTTAATATATGTAGACCAATTGGTTGAAGACTATAACAATCCAGGTTTGATTCCCACTGTTCCCCTCCCCAAACTTGTAATTGATAAAAAAAACATGCATAATTTTAACACTTGGAACCACTTTACAACCAAGGATAAAATCATTCGTTGGTATGTTTAATTCATGATTTTTATCCTCAACTTTCTTCTACGATGGGATTTAATATCTGAATCAATTATAGAATGCACTCCATAAGTCGAATTCTTCCTTTCAAATTCAATACTTTCTATTTATAAGACAAATTATAAGAACATGTCCAATACAACTTCCATTGAACACCAAAGTAAATAACTAAGTAAAATAATATACCTTCCTCTCAGTTGACAGCTTTGGCTTCTCCTAAAACGCATCAATTCACATGAAATAAATAAATAAATAAAACCTAAATCCCCACAATCAGATATATGCAAACACACAAGTACTACAAAATTTATTCCAACAGTATACCATAAGCATCAATAGCACGATTATTTATTTCCTTGTGATCCCCTCTGTGGCTCCACCCATGCTTCTGCCACTTCTTCACCTGCGGCAATACTATCGCAATCAAAACATAAACCACAAATAGACAAGAGTAGACAGAGGAATTTGAAGTGGTAATGCCTCATCCTATGGAGTCTGAGAAGTCGATTGCCTTGATGGGTCCAAGTCAATCTGAAATTGAAGAAACTATTAGCAAATTTTCAAAAGAAAAAAAAATCCATAAGCAAAAAAAGGATTGATAAAGAAAGACATGGTAATCGTGGGATCAATAACAGGGAAGATATGAAGAAGGCGGTGGAATTCTTCTTCTTCTTCTCTGTTTCTGTTAATTAGGTGAACTGAAGACTACTAGCGAGAGTCTTCGATTAAAACTAGCAATTAGCAAAAAGGCTGTATACATTCAATTTACATAATTTATGTGAAGACTGAAGAGTATTATCTCACATTTCAAGCACAGAGAAACAAAAATATATAGGAAGAAAGAAGAAATTATCAAAGAAAACCATTCATTCATTCAATTTATGGAGATTGATCAATTTAAGTAATCAAAAGAGATAGACGAGCGAAATTTGGATGAGCAAATCAGCTTTCCACCGAGAGAGAATAAAATATAGGAAAATACAGAATTGAGTGAGAATGCGCATATAATTGCTCCACATTAACTCAACATACAAAACTGAAAACATAGTAAGTGCACCAAGAATGCTTCATCAGTTCATCGATTTTACACAGAACAAATGCACAGATGCAAATTTAACAAAAAAAAGAGAAACTAATTAAACTTTGTATCAATATATCAAAAGCATAAGAATTTTTCCCCCTGCAACACAAAACCTTAGAATTCTAAATATATAGGTATAATTAAAAAAAAGGAAAAGAAAAGGAAAATCCACTTATAGTCTAAAGTATGATCGAGTGAAAAATCAAGAATTGAACGACAATAGGGATTTTTCTCAGGGATTATATATTAAGTCTCCTACAAATCTAGAAAGAGGCAAGTAACTTGGCGGGAGCAGCTCAATGAATTATTTCCCATATGACAGAAATCTACCAAATCCTTCCCAACCAACAACAAAGAAACGAAGCATTGTGAGCCAAAGGCGATAGATACTATCAACATTGAACATATTAGAAATAAGGAAAAGACAATAAACTAATTCTTACTAGATTTAACAAACTCATTCACATTATTGAATATCTAAAAATTGCTTATTAAAAAACCATAAGGAATAACATATTAAAAGGAAAAATAAACAAAAAAACCTGAGATTAATTGAAAAAACAGAAGCTTCTCAAATTGATTCTTGTCTTGATCTAACATAAATAACTAACAGATCTGATTCGACTCGAAAACCCATACTGGTTCGACTCGAAAACCCTTACTGGTTCCAGAGAATGCTTCTTCAAAGAGGCTTTCTTAGCTGCAACAATCCTGCTATACAGGAATTCAACCAGTTGTCTTAGATCTAAGCTTCGAAGAAGCTTCCTTCGTTTGCTTACCTGCTTAACTGGCCCGAGGGAAAGATTAGGAACATCAAAAGTATGCAGAAGATGAAGGAGGGAGGTACCTTTTGGTAATAATATAACAACTTTTATCGATTTTTTGAATAAATAAGCAAAATTTCTAAAAATATACCAAATAAGAGTTTATGCGAATTTATATTAGTAACACAACAATCAATCATCTAGTGTATTTTATATAGACAGTGATATATTGCTTAATCATTAAGAGTTATTAGTGAAACATGTAGACATATAAGCATAATATTTCTATTATATAAATTAAAGTATAAATTGAAATTGAAGAATATTCTTATACATTAATAATAAGTCGAGGAACAATTTATAAAATTTATCCACTCTTGTTTAATATGTTCTGATATGAATAATTAATGTAAATTTTATTAGCTTTCAATACACTCCTAAAGAAAAATATTTAGAGCATCTCCAATGGACTATTTATGTAATGCCCCATCTATATAATAAGACTATGTCCATTATATCACAATATAACGGGAACAATTTCATTATATAGATAGAATGTCACTATCTGCACTTATCTTATATAATGAGATTGTTTCTATTATAAGCTGATATAATGAGCATAATTCTATTATATAGGTGGGATGTCACAGTTGGTTAGTATCAGAGCATAGGTTTAGACTTTTCTACATCTAAATGGGAAAAATGGTTGTCATACATACATGCATATCTTTATGACTCTGATATGGGCTATTTATCTGGCAACTTATAGGATTATAAGAGATCTCTTCGGAAAAACATGACTCTAGCATGGCAGAGAGCCTTAGTACCCCAAATATTAGGACTCCTTATCCTAGTTTTGCGAGTGTACATAGGTATGATGCTGCACTTGCATCCTCACAGCCTATGGTTGAGCAGCCAGAACAAGAGCAAAATCCTTTATACTGCAGATGACTGGTATCTTTAAGAGAGTGATGAGAGCTATACCATAACTTTCTCCACCGCCACCACCCCCACCTAAGCTTAAAGCTACGATTGAGAAGCTTTGGAAATATAGTACCACAAATTTTTGTGGTAAGAAAGATAATGATCCTGCTATGGCTGAATATTGGATTGAGAAGATAGAGAGGATATTTAGAGAGTTACAAGTGGATTTGGAAGATAAAGTGAGATTTACTACTTCCTTGCTTCAGGAGGAAGCATATGAATGGTGGAAATCTGTTCTTATCAAGCCAGAGGTTGAAGAACCTATTACATGAGATTTCTTCATGACTAAGTTTAGTGAGTAGTATATTCCTTTGGTTTATCTTGATGAGAAGAAAAAGGAGTTAATGGCACTAAAACAAAGGAAGATGACAATGACTGAATACCAAAAGGGGTTTACAAGATTAAGCAAGTATGCCCCAGATATGATAGCAAAGGAAAAGGATAAATGTTGGAGATTCGAAGATAGCCTCAATTCAGAGGCTGGTGATGTTGTGATTGCATTGCAGCATAGCAGCGTTGCTAAGTTGATTTCTTCAGCGTTGCCAAACATGTCTAAATGCTAGACAATGACGTTATATCATATGAAAACATGTCTATAAACCTAATTATCATATGTGAACAAGAATATGTATATGTGAAATGACAGTAACATAAAAGAATGAGATTAAAATAAGAAGATACTTTGATATAAAAACTCATTTCTCTACCTGATGACTACTTTAGGGTAGATAATGCACCGTAAAAGGGATAAGCGGTACATATCGGCGAAATATATGAGTGAGGATCAAGGTGACTAACCCTGAATTAGGCGCTACTATTTTTGGTACTCATATTTATTATTATTATATTTAGTCAGTTTGGCTTAAGCTCTGTATGAGCACACTTAACTTGAGAAGCTCGGAGAGCACATATATACATTGAGTTAGTAGGATGACTAGCTCTAGATTACGTGCTCCTACTTCACACTCCATATTCGGCCAGTCCAAGAATGAGGTTTTGGCTATTTATTGAAGTTGTTTATTGAAAAAGCAAATGAATAAGATAGATAAGGTTGAAAATGATAAAAGAATAAGAAATGTATTCTATGCAATATGAGAATAGTTAATGCGTAAGTTTTACATGATATATGTATCAAAATAAGAAATGAAATATGACATGAACATGAATGCTGCATGTATTTATTTGATATATCATTTTTCTATTTTTCTTAAACAATGATTTATATGCTCACATGTCATGATATATTCTATGCTATGCACTTGTGTAACTGCATAGAAAAATTTCAATGTTTATATATACCACTAAGCTAAAGATACCTTAACGTGAGTTTTCTCACGCATGTTTAGGAACTTATAGATATTAAAGTTGAAGTTAAAAAGAGAAGATAGTGCCCATATCTAAAGAGGATATTTGTGACATGATTTGTGGGTCTAAGCTATTATATTTTGTATTTTATACAAACATGTATATGGTAATAATGATAATGGCTTATAATGAGATACAATTTGTGATGTACATATTAAACATGTATAAAGTCTAGAGCTCAAAATCAAATGCTGATGTATATGATGTGATAAAGAAAAAAAATACAGTCATTATTATATGAACAAGGAATGTGTATGAATTAGATATATGAGATGATGATAATTAACCAGATATAAGATAAGTATTGATAGCAATATTCTATCAATATAATAGGATTGTTCCCATTATATGATGATATAATAAGCATAATCTTATTATATATGTGGGGCGTCACAATTTATTTGAGTTATACTCTTTATTTTAAAAAATTATTTCATAAAAAAGATTTACAATTGAGTTTTTATCTTTAAAATTTAGATAAGAAAATAAGTTTGGAGTTGTTATATCATGCATCTGAGTGCCTGTAGCTATATAGGCAGGTCTATTCACACGTGCAAAACCATAAAAAATTGCTAACTTTCATACTCCGTTAAACGGCGTTATTCATTCTGTAGATTTATTATTTAATAATTATATATTCATTATTTTAATAACTATATATTTATTATTTAATAACTGTAAATTCATTATTTTATAAATGTATGTTCATTATTTGTTTTCATTAATCTATTTCATCTTTTATTCTAAGTTTGATTATTTGCTTACCATATTCAAATTTATTATTTAATAATTATATATTAATTAGTTTATAATTGTATGTTCATTATTTGTTTTTATGAATCTGTTTTACATTTTCTTCTATGTTTGATTATTTGTTTACCATGTTCAGATTCATTATTTTATTACTGTAAATTCATTATTTTATAATTGTATGTTCATTATTTGTTTTCGTGAATCTGTTTCATCTTTTCTTCTATATTTAACTATTTGTTTATTAGGTTTATATTCACTATTTTATAACTGTAAATTTATTATTTTATAATTGTATGTTCATTATTTGTTTTTATAAATTTTTTACTAGGTTTATATTCTTTATTTGTAATCGAACAAAAAATCACAAAAAAAACAAATTGAATAAAATAGAAGACGAAGAAAAAGAAAACGCAAGTTCAAAATAGAACACATAAGAGAAAAAAATTGCAACTCCTAAAGCTTGGTTTTAACATATATTAACCTTCAACGTTAAATTAAAAAACAAGACATCTTTTACATGTGTTGGAGCATGTAGTAATATGCACTCAAGTGTATAGAATAACTTACCGTGAGTTTGGCTCTATTTTATGTTTAAAAATGTTATTTATTTTATTAAAGATACTCTTTAAAATAAAGAGTATTTTTAAAAATGCTCTTCTACTGCCCATAATGTATTTCCATTATAAAAATAACATGTATCTTTTCATTTATAAAATAAAAAGGGGAATAATTTATTTTTTGGTATTTCTTATTTTATTTTCTCTTATCTATTTTTTTTATCTCAAATATTTTTCTTAAATTAAAAATAAGTATTCTTTGATATTTGGCCTAATATTAATACTTAGCCTTTAATTTAGTTTATTTTGTCAAATTAATTTACTGTTTTATTTTTAATTATAAAATTAGTACTATATTTTAATGAAATGAAATTGAAAAGATATTTGGTTGTTTTATAAATTAGTAGCATTATTATTTATTAATATGTCAAATATAAAAATTCATTAATATATCAAATATAAATATTTTATTACTTAAAAATTAATATTTGACACTTAGTTTGGCTTATTTTCTCAAATTTAGTTTTTTTATTTTTAATTTTAAAATTAATATTAATTTCAATTGGTAGAATATTTATCTTAATAATATTTCACGATTAAATTAGCAACTTATTTGTTCTTATTATATTGTGTTTTTAGAACATCAATTAAAAAAATTCTTTACAAAGATTATTACTTCAATATTATAAGATATATTTGGTTATGAAATTTATAAGATATGTTTTTTTATATATATTTAAAAGTTTAATATTACTTACTAATGTAATTCATTAAAAAATTGTATTCTTTTTTACATCGACTGTTTTTATATGATTTTTAATTTATTATTTATTAAATTAAATTTACATCTACTGAAAAATGTTCTAAATTTGTCCCTGAGTTTTTATAATAAAAGTTAATACTTAATAAAAAAAATATTTTTTTATATTGAAAGTGTATAAAAAAAGTATTTGTAGCGTTCATTTATTCATCATTTTATTATTTAATGAAAAGAGACAAATATTTTAAATATTTTTTACTATTTATTTATTGAAACTTTTCAGACTTTTCTAACAAATAAAATTGTAGTATTAAACTGTAATTTAAGATGATAATTATTTATAAAGCCAAAGGGTAAATTTGTTCATAAACCATATCTTATAGTACGGATTAGCCCATAAACAAACTCAATACGAATTATTCTCTAAATTTTCAATTCGGGACATAAAATCCCCTAAACTTTAGTGCCGTGTGCATTATTAATCCATTCCATTTGAGTTTACTAGATTCTTACAAAACGACATTGGTCTGGACTTTTTTATAAATCAAAGCGACGCTATTTCAATGTGATGTAAAAAAATCTATTTAAAACAAATTGATGTCATTTTAAGAGACATAGTTCAAAAATAATAAGGTAAAATAATGTCGTTTTGGAGAAAAAAATTAAAAAAAAAATACTAATAACCTGAAAATGATATCATTTTAAAATCTAAAATTTCTATATTTTGCACTCCGTTTTACTATAAATTAATTTTTATATTAATTCTATAATATTAATTATTATAATTAATTATTAATATAAAACATTATAATTAATATTGTTTCCTAATTAATTATAATTATTTAATTTATATTAAAATTATTAATTAATATAAATATTATATTAATCTATAATTAATAAAAAACATAAAAAATTACAATTGATATTCATTATTAATAATTGTTATAAATTAATATAAAAACTATAATTATATTATACAAAAATTATATTAATTTATTATTAATATTAATTAATTATTATTATAAAAATTGTAATTAATATTAGTTTATAATAAATTAAAATTATTTAATTTATATTAATAATTAATTATAAAAAATTATATTAAGGAAACTCTATATTAATTTTATCAAATTATATTAAAAAAACTCTATATTAATTTTATTATATATTCTAATTCGGAATGTGAAGTATAAAAATTTTGGATTTCATAATAACGTCGTTTCAAATTATTGATATTTTATTTTAAAAATTTTTCTTCCAAAAACACGTTTGCCTTTGTCGTTTTGCGTTAAATAAAATTTTTTTACATCATACTAAAATAATATCATTCTATTTATTTAAAAAATAAAAAAGATTTCGTTTTGTAAAAATCAAGTTAACTCAAGCATAATGGATTAGTGGTGCACAAAACACTTAAATTTAGAGACTTATGTAATCCAATTTAAAATTCAAAAATTAACTCATACTATATAGAATAATTTAAGGATAAACTTACCTTTTTAGCTTTCATTTTGATGTTAGTATAAAAATAAAAATGATACGATGCTATTATAAAATGTCATATTTAGTGTAATATTATAGCTGTATTATTTTTTATATTTTTTAATATTATAAATTAATATATATATATATATATATAATTTTCTTAATCTGAAATAGTAATATGAATTGGAGGTAAATTTAGTTATAAAAAAAAATTAAATGATTGAATTAAGGTCTAATACTGACATACACTTGTCCGGCAGAAGGCAAGATGGTGTGAAATTTGCTGTTCAATATTGAAGAGGGCCGAGGAGATCAGATAACTGATACTATTAGTAACAAGTGTTGTACAATGATAGGCCACCAAACCGACCCATTTGAATCTAGTGGATTTTCATTTTTTTTAAAATCCCTGATTGACGCTGACGTGGCTTCATACTAATGGATAATGAAATTACCGCACGTTGCTGGAACCTTCAATTCGAAACAGTACGGAAAAGTATGGGACCCGCTCTGAAACCCCGCACTTAAATTCCCCTGCTGGTTTTTTGTTTTTTTCCTTTTCTTTATGTGATTTCATAGAAGCGCTCTTCCTAGCGCGTGAGAGTGCGCACTCAGCCACCGTAAATGAATTAAGTCCCTCACCGGTCGTCTTAATTTAAAAAAGTTTGCTGGAAATTATTTATTAATTTTAATAAGTCCAATTTAAATTTAAATTTGAGTTTAAAATTTTTTTTAAATTTGAGATTGAATCTAATATTGTAATATATTTGTTGAAGAATTTGTAAATGTATTTATTTAAAGACTTATAAATGTATGCATTTAAAATTTTGCAAATATTTTTATTTAATAGTTTCATAATATGTTGAATTAACAGTTTATAAATATATTCATTTAAGGTTGTTTAAAATTTTTTTCATATTATATTTTATGATATATTCTATTTTATTATATATTCTATTATAGAGCTTGTTAATATTAATTAATAATTTAAATTTAAGTTTTTATTTAATAAATCAATCTCGAAATATACTTATTAACCATAATAAATAGATTATTTATGAACTAAATTTGGGCTTAATAATTTTAAAATGAGTTAAATTTGAATTCAAATAAAAATTTCAAATCAAACTGAAGAAACTCAAATCCATGATATGTTTAAACCAACTAAGCTCGGATTTATCAATATTCGATTCCTTTGATTCATTTGGTTCGACTCGATTACAATTCTGCTGCCAAGCTAAAGGAGGAGAAGAAGGGGGCATAAGCTGTTGGTGAGTGTTATGTAAGAAGCGGGGCCCACCACCCATGTGACCTCCTTCCTGTCTCCACCAGCTCCTGCTGCTCAATGATTAGCTCTCTGTTTCTACTTCTTCCCTCTAACCCCTCTAACCCCTTTCATTCTATCTTCTCTTGCTTCTTATGTGCTAATTTTTGCTATTTAATTTTTTTTTTCCACTACAATTTTTTGAGGATGTCGAATTCTGATAATGGAGCTTCCGCCGGTGGCGGCGGCGGTAACGGGGCTATTGTCGATCCTCAGAGACAGCAGCAGCTTGGGACTAATGGCTCCTTAGCCGTGAAGAAGCCGCCTTCGAAGGACCGTCACAGCAAGGTGGATGGTCGTGGACGGAGAATCCGCATGCCGATCATCTGCGCCGCACGTGTCTTTCAGTTGACTCGTGAGCTCGGTCACAAATCCGACGGCCAAACCATCGAATGGCTCCTCCGTCAAGCGGAGCCTTCAATTATTGCGGCTACAGGGACGGGCACTACTCCGGCGAGCTTCTCAACCGTTTCTGTGTCTGTCCGTGCCGGGGGCAACTCTAATTCGTTATCGTCGATTTCGTCGTCTGCAAATTCATGTGCAATGGACCATAAACCGCTGTTGGGGCCTACGCCGTTCATACTAGGGAAGCGGGTGAGGACGGACGATGACAATAATGGAGCTAAGGACGACGGCGGAGTTTCCGTTGGTCCGCCGGTAGGTTCATTAGTGGGGCATACGTCTGCTGCTGCTCCTGGGGGATTCTGGGCTGTTCCTGCCAGGCCAGATTTCTGGGGTTTTGCTGCTGCCGGCCAGCCAGATATGATTGTACAGCCAGCGGCTATGGCCGCGCATCAATCTTCTCTGTTCGTTCAGCAGCAGCAAGCGGCAGCAGCAGCAGCTGCTATGGGGGAAGCATCGGCGGCGAGAGTTGGGAATTACCTTCCTGGTCATCTGAACTTGTTGGCTTCATTGTCGGGTGGGCTGGGGAGTTCGAGTCGAAGAGAGGAAGATCCGCGTTGACATTTGACATCAAAATGTGAAGAAGGAAGGTGATTCTGGCGGCGGTGTGGTATATATTATAAGCCTGTGTTTGTGAAATTGTTGCGTTCTGTTTGCTGTGTGAAGAAGAATGGTGAGCTTATTAGTGAAGTTAGGGATAGTGTTTGTAGGGAATTTTAAGTATGAAGATTATATGAATTCAATTAGTGCTTCTATTTTAGTAATTTTGTTTGAAGATTAATTAGGATTTTTGAGGGATTCCCAATTGTTTAGATGTATCTCTTTTGTTCTTTTGAATTGAGAGAGTTGGAGAAGGGGGAACAATTGATTGCAGAATTTGGATTTCCCTTTTATGGGAAGTACTAATTTGAGATATTGTAGGAATTTGGATGGGGACTTCTGTTGCCACTCGGTGAAATGCTTGCAAATTCAAGCGTGACTGATGCATATATGCAAGGGGAAGTAAGGTTTTTAAGCATAGGATTCTGCTTGTCTATGCTTGTTGAGTAAGATGGTTTGTGAATTTTGAGTTCGGACCTTTACTTGCTTGTGGCCGTGCCTTAGTTGGTGAGGAGCATAAATTTATTTGCTGCAATCTGATGATAAACGGATGGTTATGTTAAAGCTCAGATTGTGTTCGCTGAAGTGGCTGCAGATTGGTGTTCTCTCTCTCTCTGTATATCTCTCTCGCCCTCTTCAGAGTTTGTGTTGGTGTTCTGATCTCAAAGGAGACCGGTGTGTGGGAAAAGCTCTGATGCCTCTCTGTAAGTCCTCCGTTATAAAACTCTTACCGGAATTCTTAGCTCAATTCTGTTTTCAAAAACTTTTACTGCTATCTTAGCCATTTCTTACATTAGTTAGCGTGAAAAATTAATAATTGTGTATCCTTGTATGTAACGGGGATTGATTGATTGTTGTATGTTTTTTGTGGGTTGCTTGTTGTGTGAATAAGAAACCCATTTGTTTCTCATAGGTGTGATTGGTTGCTCACTTTCCCATTTGCGTCTTACATTCCCTTTGCTCAGTGTATATATATCAACTAATTCTGCTATCAATAATTTCTATTCATCTTTTATGATGTTCTTCGCCTTTCTTGTGATTTGCCTTTGATTCGACGATTGAACCTATCAGAAATACAAGTCCTTGCGTGGATTGAAGCACATTAATCCTGTGCTTCCTTTGTTTGTGACCATTGTTTAAGTTACAGATATATTAGCGGGGTGGAAACTTGTATGCAGCAGCCATTACAAAACGTTGGAAAAATGGAACAGTTTGTAGTGCGATGCTTTCAGGTTGTTCCTTCAAATATTGATTTTAATCTCTCGTTGCAAGATTTTAATGGCTTCAATGTTTTTCTCCATATATTTAGCATATCGAAGTCTTTGAATATGGATTAAGAGAAATTCTTGCATAGCACGAGTCTATGTTGACTAAATCAATGCAAAAGTGTCGTGTAAAGATGAGTGCTGCTAACACTTATATAATTTTCACTGTACATTTCCAATACAATAAAGTCGTGATTTTTCATTTATAAAATATAAATATGTTTATAATAAAATTAATGCTCTATAGAAGTTTTTGTATAATAGAAATTGTATACAAAAATGTTGGTACCACTCCTCATCAATAAATTATTGTGTCTTTATAGCATGTTTTTATTAGTTTGGTCTATCATTATGGCAGGAGTGAGGATTTCTTTTGAGTCGTGTTTATGGTTGATATTGGTGAAATCCGGAATGAAGATGGGTGAACAGCTGTAATAGTGATGGAGAGGAGGAGAGTGTGATTGCCAAAAGGGTGTGATTATCTAGCTAAAACTTGTGTGACTGGTTTTCAATTTTGATCAAACTTTTTATTAAGTCAAAAGGAAGGGCAAGTAGCGACTGAGACCAACTAATTACCGGGAAATGATGGGGACTTTGATAAGATTGAACCAAAAAGCTTAATGCGCTATTGCTTTCTGATCCCGCAGATTGACATATTTAGGAGAAAATTAGTTATCATCTCAATATTTATTGGACTGGCTTAACTCAATTCTTGAGGCTTCAATATCTTTTTTCTCATTTTTTTCCCTTTAAAAAAACAATTTCTGACCCACAGTACCTTCTACTCAAAATCATTGATTATGAAAATGATTTTGGCTCTATTGGGTGATTATAAAATCTATAGTTTTTGTAAAATTCATAAATTTTAAATCTATGGATTATAAAACTCATGAATTCTAAAAATTTCATTGTTTGATTTTACTATAAAATTTATAGATTGATAATTTAATTATTTTTATATTTATATTTGGTTCAATGTTTCCAATCTATAGATTTAATAATTAATTTTTAATTTTATTTTTTATTAAATATTTATAATTTATTATTAATTAAGTATATACAATTAATTTCACTATATATTTAAAAATTCTAAAAATAAAATTATTATACGTTATAATGTTTAATTACATTGCTAAAAATATTTTTTATTAATAATTTAATGCGTATTAACACTATATAATAATAATAAGCAATTAGTTGAAATTAAAAGAAAAATGATTTTTACTTTTTTAGGATTAATAATATTTTTGGAATATTATTAATTTATTACAAACAATTTTGGAATAAAAAAATCTGACAACAATCTTTTATTGATCAAAATCTATGAATTTTGGACTTTCTAATACTTAGAAGGTGGAAAATTAAATTCTTCAAAAATGAAGAATTTTAATAGATCTTTATGAATTGACATTTTTTAAATAATCAAATAGTGAATTTAAAATAAATTTATGAATTATTTAAAATTTCTCAATTTAAATACGGCCTTTGAGTCAAACAATAAAAAGATTTATTTGATATAACCAAAACATGAAATATAACACTAATTTCTTTGAAATTTCAATCCAAACTGCAAAATTGATTTAGTATTTGCACACTTCTATTTTGAACTATTAGAAATTTTTCTCTAAACAAAAAAGGGAATTTCCTTTAGAACTAAGCAAACAAATCCATGACGGTTATAAGAGCCTCGATGGTGGAGGAACTATATCATATGTATATATATATATATAAAAGGCAACACTATATTTGGACATTTAAAATCCAGCTTTATAATTAACTTTAAAAAGAAAAAGTGCTACTAATATTTTCTTATATATTTTTTATTATATATTTTCAATGAAAAAAAAGACTTTTTTTTGTAAAATTTTTTTATTTTTAAAATAAAAGTTGGTGCTTTTAAAAAAAGAGTTAAGTCATAGGTATGGTAGCCCTATATTGTTGCCACATTAGTCGCTCCTCCATCCATAGCTTTTTCTTTTTCTCCATATCTGACATATGCATATAAGACGGTGGTGCAATTGCAAGCGAAACTGCAAATGGGTCGGCGTTTTGTAAATTTGTTTCTGGGGCTGGCAATGCTAACATTGTAGGCCTTGCAGCTGATCCATAGGCAACACTACTAGCACTTCCGCTACCACCATAACCCATTGTCGCCATTGCTGCTGCCCCTCGTTGGTACATTCCATCAAGTAGCATTGTATCAAAACCACCACCAAGATTCACTTTCTGATTTGCCAAATGGCTCGCTGATTGAACCAAACTCGTCTACCAATCTGCGGTATCCTCATTGAATCCTTCCCATGGTTGAGCGCCTGCTGCTGAATTATTAGCACCACCACCATCAAACAAGGCTAAAGCCATTAGATTTGTGTGTTCTTCTGTTGACACCACATCCTCACCCAAATTTAGCAAATCAACCTCTCCTATATTGATTCTTTCCTTACCCTCTTCCTCTTCTTTTGGGTTTTCTTGAATTTCCGGTGCGGGTTTAAAATCAGCGAAACCTTCTGGCGGTGGCAGTGCTTTTATTGAATTCATATCCTCTTCTTCTTTTTGTTTCTCTTTCTCATTAGCTTCTTCTTCAGTTTTACCCTTTTGTTCATAAATTATAGTTTGCTTGGGTTGTGCCAATGCTGATTTATCTCTGATGATCTCATCCATAAAATCAAGTTTCTTTTGTGTAATTTTCTCAATTTCTGGGTACTCTGAAGAGCGACCAATGCCAACTGTTTTACTCCACCGATAGAAATTGTCAAGATCATCAAATTGCTTTGAGATTCGCAGAAGATATCATAAACTTTGATAGATTCTGAAATCTCAAGTTCCATAAACCGATCAATCAAGATTCCCCATATTTCTGTTATGTCATAATATATTTGGAAACTCTCGCTATTGGGTACATTACAACTCTGTGGTTTCTTGCTTCACCTGTTGAATTTGCAAATATGTTATAGTTAAAAATCAAATATAATGAAAATTTAAGAAAAAGAAATTGCCGTAATTATTTTGATCAGTTAAGTGTATTTTGCATGATTTTCTCAAATTTATTGTACAAAAATGAGTATGAAAGGGTTATAAGTTTCCGAAATTGAATACGGACACGAATTGTCCTATATATATTTTATAATTTTCTAAAAATTAGAAATGCATACCAACAATTGCTTAATTATATCATTTTTATTTCATTTTATATAAAATAATCACTTGCAATTATATCTCTTAAATTTAAATATTTATAAAATTATTCCCATATTTTTAATATGAATAAATTAATATAATCTCGTGATATTTAGTTGAATATATTAGTTCATCCCTCTATTTTTAGAAATATATTATGAAATCCATCAGGTTTGGTGTAATACACTCTATAGTCCTTTTATTAATTTTTTCTATTATATATCAATAAAATACTAAAGTTGCCCTTCTTTTTTGTCTTAAAAAATATCAAAAAAAATTTAGTGTTATCAATTTGATACTAAAATATTAAATTTTTTATTTTTTATATAATTAACAAAATGTTAAATTTATAAAAAAAAATAAGGGTATTTTGGCATTTTATAGTTGACTAACTTAAGGACTAACTAGTATATTCAACTAATCGTATAAAATTTTATAATATATTTCTAAAAATGAAGAGATTAACTAATATATTTAATCAAATTTGAGAAATATATTAATAATTTATCCTTTTAATACTTATACATTTTCTCTACGAGCTCATATCTTATATTGTTTTCTAATATTCGTGTCGCTATCTATATCTGTTAACAAAAATGAGTACTGAAAAGGAAAAAAAAAAAAAAAAGCTTAAAGAAAACAAAACCGGTTGGACAACAAGCCAAAAACCGATCAAGAAGCTGTTGCAAATGTTGAATCCTAGAAAAGATCTGATCAATCTTGATCTCACGAACAGGTGTTATCTCAAATGGGTTGTTGATGTTCCTGACACCTGTTCTTCTTCATCATCATCAATTCCAAATCCACTTCTCTTCACTCGCTGGCCCTGCATTCTGAACTCAAGCCTTTCATCGAGATGGAGTGCATAAGAGCGAACAAACGCGAGTAATCAGTGACGGAGCCAGATCCAGGGAGACAAACTTATTTTTTTAAGAGAGAATTCTAAATTAACGGAATAAATATAATTTTAAAAAATGGTAAATATTAGAAAAATTATATAAATTTGTATATTATTAAGAGGACAATTGTCCACCTTAATTATATGTGGCTCTGCCACTGGGAGTAATCCCATGAGTTCGATTGCGAGGCATCACGAAAATCAGACAGATTGAGCAGTCGAGTCCCTCGTCTTGTCGCGAAGAAAATCTCCTGCTCATAAGCTGGATCACCTTCAGTTTACAGCCGTTGGATTAAGATGAGTGTCTTTAGTGCTACGATCCAATTCTTTGTTTTGTTGAGTCTTCTCGAGAGAGTGCTGACACAGGAACTGATGAAGGCACGAGAATAGGCCGTCAAGCTTGGAATTTCTCTAACATGCCTCTCCTCTGCTGGGTTTTCTTCATGCCTTGTTGCCTTAACAATGGCCACATCCAAACCTGCTAATGAGTCGCTACTTCCTACTTTTGCTAGCCCCATGCTTGTTTGGTCCTTTACTGCCCCCTAGGGCTTTTCTAATCTTGCTAGAAGACATGTAAAAAATAACATTTTTCTATAAATCAATGTAAAATTTTTGAAACAGATTGGAATGAAAAAGAAGAAAAGTGAGTTTGAATCTTTCTTTTAAGACAAATAATATTTCACCAATTATTATTATTATTATTATTATTATTATTATTATTATTATTATTATTATTATATAGAAAAAGTAGTTTTAAATAAAAGTAAAATATGTAAAAAATAATTAATATTTATAGACAACTGAGAAACGTTCAATATTTTTTTAAAAATAATAATTCAAAATGATTTAGAATTAGTGAGTAAAGATCTTGATTAAATTCGGTTAGAAATTTGATACTATCATTTATATACTAAAATTTAGACTATCTCCAATCCATTGCCAAAATGATATGAAATATAGGGAAGACAAAAATGGTGCAAGAGACTACAACTTAGCAGCAAAATGGTGTGAAGTAAGAGTGTGTAAAACCAAATCAAAACCAAAAATCGAACCAAATATTTTTCGGTTTATTCGGTTCGATTTATTTGGCTTTCGATTTATCTGGTTTGATTTTTTATTTAAAATTCGATTTATTCGATTCGGTTTTAAATGTTTAAAAACCGATTAAACCGAACCGGCCGAACTTTTATATATATATATATATATTAATGATTTATTATAACTTTTAGATAAAAAATTATGATTTGTAATATTTTATTTTGATTTATAGTAGGATAAAGTCATGAACTATAAAAATTTATTTTAATTTATGTTAACTAATTTTAATTTGGAGTAATTGATAATGTTATAATAATTAGTTTTAATTTATACCAATTTATAAAGTTGTGATAATTGATTTCAATTTATGATAATTAAATTTAATTTGTAATAATTATAGTAGTTGATGATTATGTTATTTTATTTTAATCTATAGTTATATTATTTAATTATAACTTTAACTCATATATTATGTTTGATACAATTATGATAATTAATTTAATTATAATTAATAAAGTTACGGTATTTGGTTCTAATATATTATAATTGATAAAATATAATAATAATTATAATTAATATAAATTTAATTAATTAATTAACAAAACCGATTAAACGGAAACAAACCAATCTGAAATATTTCAATTCGGTTTTAAATATTAATCGGTTAGGTTCAGTTTTTATAAATTACAATCAGTTCAATTTTTTTAAATTCGGTTCGGTTCAAAACAGTACCGAAGCGATGCACACCCCTAGCATGGAGCACAATATATTGCCAATTTTGGCACGGCTACAACATTCTGCTTTTTCTTTAAAAAAAAATTGTAAAATTGCAGATAGATATATCTTTTTATGCATATTTCATTTTTGAGAAAAAGAAGAAGAAAAAACAGAGAAGTGGAAGATAGGTACAAAATAGGAAAATAATTGTATTTATTAGGATAAGTGCATGCCAAACACGCCGTAAACCTTGATTTAATTAGTCAATTAATATTCAATTAAACTTTACTTAATTTTTTATCAACAAATTTATATTTAATTATATTATTATATATTTAATTTGTAATTTTTATTTAATTAATATTATTTATGTTTATTAAAATTTTATTGGGGTGCTAATCAACGATCATGTCTTTTTTTTTTCCGGTCATGCCTCCCTTTTTCCGGTCAGGAAAGTCCCTTTTCCGGTCTGTATTCTCTACTGGATCATTGGGAATTCTAGGGGTTAATATTTTTCGGTCTGTACATATATTTCCTGGTCGGAAAAATGATCCCGGTCTGGAAACTCTTGTCACGGTCGAGAGTTACATGTCCACATGAAATTTTTGACTCGTTCATTGGGTAAGTCAAGACTGAAACTTTAGACATTATCAAAATAACATTAAATGAAAGTATTAGTGACATTTAATTTGATTGTCAAGATCAAAATAAAAAACAATCACTTTAAGGTCAACAAACCATAACTTTTTTTAAAAATTCTGTGACTTTCAACACAGCTTCTATGAATAATTTGGGCTTTGAGATCATCAAAATAGGTTATCAAGGAGGCTAAAAATAGATTGGGTGCGGTATTATTAGGCAAAACCTTTTTTTTTTTATCGTAAGCTATGAGCTCTAATAGATAAGTGTGACAGCTGGCTAATAACATCAAACCTAATGAGTATATCTTTATTAGGTAAGGCTGAGCCTAATACTTTGATCCAGACTAAACGATTGGGTAAAAACTGAATTTCAATGGGCTTTCTAATTATAAGTTCTATAAAAAAATAATCTCCATCAACGACCATGAAAAATTTAGTATGGGCCTTCTAGAAGTGGTCTGAAAGGAGTTTTAGATTGGCTAGTGTTTGATAAGCTTTAATATCAATGAAGGCAATGACTTTTATAGGTCTTTCATATCTTTCAGTGAAAAGTTGGATTGGGCAGTAAGATTTAGGGTTTTTTTGGATATTTGGGAAATATATTCTAGCTGGATTATTAGATCAAAATGAGTCATTTAAAAACTTTCTTCGTAATCATCAAGATCTGAACCATTTTTTTCATTATTAATTCCAATGAAGGAATTAGGAGAAAGTTCATCTTCTTTTGAAAATATGGATTCCGTATCCGCATGATCTAAATCCATATCATACTGATCATGAATCTATTGAATTAATTGTACAACTTGTTTTGGCCTATTTGGACTTTTTTTGCAAATTAGCCCTTCTTCCTACAGAGATAGCACTTATTTATCTTCTTAAAACGTTTATACTTCTTCATGAAGAACTTGAATCTTCTCTTTCTAGGCCATGAAAAGACAACTTATGCTTCTTAAAATGCTTTTTCTTTTTACAATGCTTGTAATCACAGTCATAATGTTTTCCATATTTAATTTGAAGATCTAAACGACTACAAATGGAATCAAGATTTTTCTTGTTTGTCCAATGAAAGGCTTATTAACTTGTTTCCTTATTGCACACAACTCTTCTAAGACCATAAGCATCTTTTGAAAAATTTGGGACAAAGATAAATCCTTAAGACTTATACCCTATTTTCTGAAATATCTGAAAGTCGCATCTTCAAGTTCTTGGAATATTAGATCATATATTGAAATGGATCTTGAAAATCTTGAAAAAGATGGCTTGGGGGTTATGTTTCAGGTTCTTTTCCAAGTCTTTAAGTGTTTCGAGGTGTAGATGATGGAATGGATATATAAACAATTAATCTTTTCTTTAGTGGTTTAGGTTTAGGATTTTGGGCTTTAAGCATTTTCTAGAAATTCTCATATTGGAGGAAAATTGGATCTACTTTCGATTGGACACGAGTAACAAAAGTTACTGGTTCTGGTAAGGTAAAGTACTTATAAAAGCAAAAGGATTAAAAAGGGTTTTGACATGAAAGTTGTTGTTTCAATTGCATTATTTCATCTTGTTTGTGCTGGAAATGGAACCAGAGATTTGATTTTGAATCATCTGCATCGACTTAGTATGGAGAGTCACAATCTGCCTTTGAAGTTTGAATGTAAATTCATGTTGAAAATTGTACAGACTTTTTATGGTTGATTCTACTAGATCAATTTTAGTAAAATACTTTCAACCGTAGTTTCAATCCTTCATAAAATAAAATTCTGAGCTAAGGCATTTTCAGTTTGCCAGTTGAAAACAGATTCCCCCACTATTATATCTCTTGGTTTTTCATGTGCATCAAGACCAGGAGAATGAACATAAGGAGTTCGTTTCATTTACTTAGCTGAGTCCATCATACTTTCCCGTAGGGAAGGAAAGTCATCACCAACTGGTTGAAACATATAAACAGGAGGAACTAAAGGAACAGGACTTGTGAACTTTGGTTTCCATTGAGGCTCATGTTTTGCAATCCACTTTAAACCTTTCCTATATATAGGAAGAGGTGGAGCTAGAGGTGAAGGTTCTAGAAATGACTCTGAAGGTGCATCCCACTATGATTTTGAGGGGATAGGCACTTAGTCTTAAAAGAATCTAGCTTAGAGTGTTGAACAATATATTCATATTTTCCATAAGGTTGGCCAAACAAGCCAACAGGTGGATCATCATCATATCTTCTATGGAACCTTCTTTTAGATGTTCCTTGCTTTTTCTTTTTGGAGGAAATTTCTTCTTCATCACTAGTGTACAAAGTATCATACAAACAATCTTCACACCGACAATTAATGTATAAGACATTGTGATTGTAACACCCTCTCATATAATTAAGATTAACCCAATTATATAAGCAAGTGTTATAGACTTTCCGTTATTGAAAACTTGTGAAAATTTAAAACTTTTTCTTTTCCTTATATTATCATCTCTTAACATCCTTTCATACAAA